>PVIY010012369.1:0-52083 GCA_004026745.1 Myrmecophaga tridactyla | reverse complement strand
ATTTTGCTCATCAGAATTTTTCTTATATCTTTCTTATGGTGTAGTAAGAGTCATGTGTTTAAATCACAGCTTTATATTTGATACTTATAACCCCTGGATACTTTATTGTAGAAAGGGGAGTACTAGGACTGAGTAAGGAAAAGAATATGAAATGTTACCACATTGATGTAATATCAAGTTCATTTCCCAAAAATTAAATATAAAATCTTTAATTAAGAATAGGTTTTCACATTAATTACTAGTTAACTGTAAACTTTAGAAAATAGACATCTTTTTTTCCCTATGAATGTGATCAGAAAATGGAAAAATAATTCTTCAATGAGAGAAGAAAATGAATTCCAAATAAAAGTAGCTACTATAAACCACAATTACTTTCAAGACCTTTGCAGGCTAAATAATTTTAAAATCATTCTACCTTTTTTTATGATTTAAGATCTAACATGAGAGTGAATGAAATATATAACTAGACATTCTTTCCATGAATACAATTTGTAATTTTGGTTTAATAGAATCAAATTGTTAATAATAATGACAGGATAAATAAGAGATTATTTAAAAATTCACCTCCCTTTTAAAAAGTGTGAATTACTGAACTTAGAATGCAATTGAAATGTAGAAATATCCTATTTGTGGACTCAGTGGTACAGAAATGTTTTTCTGTGCCTGTGGAGGAAATATAAAAAAACTAAATTATTTCATTTAATGTAATGAGTTTAAGATGATAGATGTGTTTGAAGTGTTTTAGGCTTACTTTTCCTTTAATCACACTTTTGATATCCTTTCAAGTATGAAAATAAATTGCCTGATATATAATGCTCTTTGAAATGTAAATTTTCTTCGTTTCTGCAGGAGATGAGTATTTTCTCTCAATGTTACTCATAATAGTAGGGATATTCATTCTCTTTCATTCACATTTATTGTACTTCTGTAAAAAATATTCTATGGATATTACTGTAAAATTATAAATATTTTGTCCAGACTCCTTTATACCACTGCTTAATAAAACAGAGCAGCAGATTAAAGTAGTCCAATAACAGGGTGCTAAACAGTTTTATTTCTTTTCAATCTTCATGCTTGTGCTATCAGGATTTGCTCCTAGATGGGAAGTGAAAATGTTTGTAGTAAGTTGACATTTGTAGACAGATACTCTACCTGGAGATTAATGTTCTACTTTACTTTTTCCTTTTCTCCTTGTCAGAGGATGCAGTAAATCACGTTTGTTGTCCAAGTAAGATAAATTGCCTTTAAATATCTGATGGTAAGCTATGTCTCTCACATCAAGGACAAGAGGAGCAAATTATTATCACACATAAACATTAACAACAATACATTTCTAATATTATGAGATTTAATATGTACACAGAGAAAATGGAAAAAAAACAACTACCCTGATACTTAATGTATTCAATAACTTTTGCATCAAATATGTGAATAATATCAGTGAAAAAATAAAAGAAAAATACAAACTGCAGCAGGAGAGGTTAGGATACCACTAATACCCACTATTTGCACAGGGAAACAATAAACAAGAATCTAGAGCATCTAAACCATATATTTGATAATATTTTTATAAATTACGTACATCTATATAACCATAAAACTTTTATACAATGCAAATAAGATTCAACTAGTTTTTTTCTCTATTTATGGAATATGTAGGAAAGCAAATATGCTGAAATTTACCATCTATTTAATCTCACCAGAATATAGACGTTTAACTACAATGCAGTACAATATGAAATTAAGAAAAGACCACCTAAAATAAGTAAATAATCTGAAACTAATGCTAAGTAAAATGCACTCTTAGATAGCTCCCTTTTTAATAGATTAGCCAAGCTACAATATTGACTATCAAAAGATTAAATAAAATGATTACACTAAGCATAAAAATTTTATCTGATATGGTCAATGCTGAAAATAAAGGAAAATTTATAGCCCAAAATACTTTATTATTATACTAGAGATACTAAATAAATGCATCAATAATTCAACTAAGGATGCTAAAAAAGAATGACAAAGATAGTGAAGAGTGAAATTTAGTTCATGCTCCAGTGCAGCAAGTAAATAGCCAGGAACTGTACAGAAGAACTGCTGGAGGGACAATAGTGACAGGACCTGCATTGTACACCAGTCTGGGACAGGTGGAATGGCTGAGATCACACACACAGATGTAAGTCTCCCATGCCACATAGGCCAATGCCCCTACCCCATGGGCATGGCAGGCTGATTTCTGAGGGGGAAAAAAATAACAGACCCTTTCAGGGGCAAGGAAGGTAGCCCAACCAAGCTCAAATTTACCCTTCTGAAAACAGGCCCCAAGCACAAATAAACCTGGAGTAAGCATTAAAGAAACTCTGACTTTCTTCCCCACCCCCAGCAGAGAAAGGGTGGGGCTGATGGGAAAAAAAGAGGCTTTTTGAGTTGGACAGCACAAAATACTGGAAAAGTGGTGGGACTCAAGAAAAGGGGGCAAATAGAACCTGGGGATACATAGAGCCATGTACCAACTCTGGCTCCTAATTGACAAACCCAAGGAGCTGAGGTCTGGCTTTGAAAAAACTTGTTCCTTTTCTTTTTTTACTTCTTGACAGCTCATTAAACGGAACAGAGAACCCTCTCAGGCTTCACTAGTGCCCCAGGCAAGGGCTGAATTAAGACTTACCTGAGAAACAAAGTAAATAGATGGGTGAATAGGAGTTATAATTCCCTAAAGGGTATATCTTCCCCAAGAAAAGAGGGATGGGGCCCAGCTCAGTTGGCTGCCTTCCTTTAAGGAATTCAGACTGCAGGGCTTGCATAACAGAAACAACCCAAGTCCATCTTCTCCCTCAACCTCTGTGTCATCAACACTACTCTCAGGGAGAGGCTGTTAAAATTAAAGGCACCACATCATTTTATGCTGTTGAGAAGCTGCAAGCTGACAAGTATTACCAGTCAGGCAGGATAGGAAAAACACAGGGTCTAGAGACTTCATAGGAAAGTCTGACAACCTGTTGGGTTTCACCCTTTTGGAAAGTTGATACTGGTTACACACTCCTCCTGAGACATGAGCCTGTCTGGTCAAGGAAAACCTGACTGAGGTCAATCCTGTCTGAGGATACCCTCCTCATAAAAAGTTTCCATATAGGCAGGGCAAGAAACAGAAAATAAGAACTGAAAAATTCTGAGCAATTAAACAGAGTTATGCTAGAGGTCTAGCAGAAGTTGAACTAAATGCCAAAGAACAGATAGAGAACAAAGCCAACCAACAAGGAAACTCTAGGTAAAAAAGTGAAAACAACCTCTAAAATAAACAAATTAAGGAAATTGAATGCCTAAACACCAGCAAAAACTTAATGAGTCATACTAGTAAAATTGAAGCTATGGCCCAGTCAAAGGAACAACCAACATTTCAAATGAGGTACAGGAGTTGAAATAACTAATTCAGGATGTTCAAACAGACATGCAAAATCACATCAAAAATCAATGAGTTGAGGGAAGGTATGTGAAAGAGATGAAGGGTTTAAAGAAGACATTGGTTGAACATAAAGAACAACTTGAAAAAATGAATCACAGAACTTAGGGAAATGAAAGGTACACTGGAAGATATGGGAAAAAAAAAAACAATCAAACAGACACACACACACACACAAACAAAACCAATGGAGACCTACAATGGCAGATTTGAAGAGCCAGAAGAACGGCTTTGTAAACTGGGGACAGGACATCTAAAATTCTGCACATACATACATACACACACCAGATAGGGACAAGAATGGAAAATATGAGCTGTGTCTCAGGGAATTGATTGTCAACATGAAGCACAACTACATATGTTATTGGTGTCCCAAAAGAGTAAGTGAAAGGAAAATGGGTAGAAAAACTAATGGAGAAAGTAATCACTGAAAATTTCCTCTTTCTTATGAAAGACATAAAATTATAAATCCAAGAAATACAGAGTACTCCAAACAGAATAGAGCCAAATAGACATACTCCAAGACACTAACAAATCAGATTGTCAAATATTAAAGACAAAGAGAGAATTCTGAAAATAGCAAAAGAAAAGAAATCCATCATGCAAAAGGGAAGCTTTATAAGGCTACATGTAGATTTTTCATCAGAAACCACAGAGGCAAGAAGGCAATGGTATCCTAAATATATGCACTCCCATTACTAGGTGTAGGAGTTAAAAAGTTGATGTTTAACCTAAAGCTTGCAAACACAAGTCATAAACTATGAGGAAATGCAGACTTGAGCTTTAAGGATCTGAAACTTCAATAGAAACTTAGATGTTCAGATAAAGCACAATGACCCTGCTGAAGAGACTTGCTTAGAGGAAAAGAACATTCTAACCTTAGAAGCATTTACTTCCTTGAACTTGTTTTTGCACTGTATGCTTCTTAGCTTTTATACACAAACAACATTTATCATAGTTCTTGCAAGTATATGAATTGTGCACCTGCCTGAAATAAACTTGTCTGAAGACTGACGTCTCCAGAGCCCCTGATCCCTTTCTCTCTTGTTTTACTTTAACATTCTTTAGGGTCATAGCTGCGGCCAACAACTAGGTATATATTCAGAGGAACTGAAGGCAATGGTCATTTGCACGCTAATTCTTATAGAGGCAATATTCACATTGCCAAGAAATGGAAACAGTTCAAATGTGCATCAACAGACCAGTAGCTAAACAAGCTGTAGACTATACATATAATTGAATATTGTGCAGCTGTAAGACAGAATAAAATCATGACACATGTAATAATAGGGATGAACCTTGAGGACATTATGCTGAGTGAAATCAGCCAGAAACAAAAGGACAAATGCTGTATATCTCACTAATATGTACTAACATTAATAATTGAAATTTAAGATTTAATCTTAAGAACACAGGTTATCAGGAGAGAGAAAGAGCACAGTGATTCATCATTTAATGCTGGAGGAGTACAGTATGTGCAGCAGGACTTATTGTGTAGATTCAGAAATGGACAGCACAATAATATCTGATAGTAACACAATAAGTACCCTGAATGAAACTGAATGTGAGTATTGTTGAGGGAGGAGTGCTGAGGGCATGTATGACACCAGAAGGAAAGACAGATGATAAAAAGTGAGATGATACAATTTAGGAATGCCTAGAGTGGACAATGATGGAGATTAAATGTACAAATATAAGAATGTTTTTGCATGAAGGAAAACAAATGAATGTCAACATTTCACAGTGTATAAAATGGGATGGTACACAGGAAAAAATACAATTAATGCAAGCTAGAGTCCATAGTTAACAGTAGCACTGTAATATGCTTACACTGAATGTAACAAAGGCAATATGTCAAAGTAAATGTCAATAAGCAGGGATATGGGTGAGTAGTATAGGATTCTTTGCAAAAGAAAAGGAAATGTCCTCATATAGATGGTGGTTATGTATGCATGGTTATGTGATTATACTGGCAGCCATTGATTTTTTAATTTAGGTTGGATTGCATGATGTGTGAAAAAAACTGTTTAAAAGTGATAAACAGTGCTGGAGAAAATGTAGAGAATGAGATGTACCTATTCACTGTTGATAGGAAAGCTGAGTGGTATAGCCCCTCTGGAGGGCAGTGTGGTGATTCCACAGGAGGCTAGAGGTGGGGTTGCCATATGATTCTGCAACCCCATTGCTAGGTATATACTTGGAAGAAATGAGAGTGGGGACACGAATGGACATTTGCACACTGGTGTTTATGGCAATAGTATTCAAGATTCTCAATGAATGGAGGTGACCTAAGTGTACAACGACTGAGGAATGGCATGGGAACTGTGGTGTGTACATACAATGGACTACTAAGCGGCTGCAAGAAGGAATGTAATTGTGAGGCATGCACCTAGGTGAATGAACCTTGAGGACAATATGTTGAATGAAATGTCAGGAACAAAAAGTCGAATAGTATCATGTATCACTCATATGGACTAACTATAATGTACAAACTCAGAGAATTGAGGTTGAGAGCATGGGCTATCAGTTTGGGGCCTATGGTAAAGTTTCCTGGATTGTGACTCCTTACAGAAGTCACATCTATTCTGGAGTTTTGACTTTTCAAATTCTGAGATGCTGAGCTTTTCTGTAGAACCTGGTTGTTCCCTGGAACTTTGGATATTTATGTGACAACTCAGACTCAGAGATAAAGCTCTGGAGCTATGAAAGTCAGTACTACCCATATAGCAACTGTTTAAAAAGTTGAAAAGTGACCAGACTACAAGAAGAGATACAAATGAAGCTGATCTGGATAAGACTAAGGTAAATCAGAATACAGAGTGAAGGATTACATGGTCTATATTTTAAAATCTCAACTTCTATGTGAGACCAAAAGAAGAGGCGTTTAGTTCATGCAAAATTCATATTTTTGGTAGTGCATTACCTAATTTAACTTGTATGGTTCAGCTTATTCAAATACTCTAATTACATGGAGTCTTGAATAAGAAGGGAGATCTTCTTGGTTTGTACAGGGTAGTGTGGTACCCCAATAAATCCCAGAGAAATTTTGGGAAAGTATAAAAAGTATTTGCAAAGTCCCCTTGAGGGATTGGGGAAAAAGAAGGAAATATTAAACTTCCCCATCTGGGGAATTCCCAGTATTTATACTAGCTGTAGGGACAACCAATTCAACAGGCCTAGCCTTCCATCTTGACCGCCCTCATGAAATTTACTTCTACAAAAATAAAGCTATGCATACTTATAACTATGCCTGAGTCACCCCCAGCAAACCTTTTTTGTTGCTCAGATGTGGTCTCTTTCTCTTTCTTTATCATTATTTATTTTGTTAGCAGTTTTATTGATTATTTTTCAAAAAGATACATGTTAAATTGTGTAAAACATTCAAAAATACAGGAAAGAGGGCAGAGGGACAGAGACTGGAAGACAGGCAGAGAATCACTCCACATGCCTTCATTTATAGATAAATTGTCACTGTTAGTGGTTTGGAAACATCTTCAGACATCTGTCTATGAAGAGTTCTTGAAAAGAATAAAAATGGAGTTTAGAAAGATATACTTTGGAGTCCTACCTTATTCAAAAGACTCTCTCTATATAAAGAACCAATTAGGATGACACTTCATACCTAGATTCCATGATCATTATTAACTTATTATAGACTACCATTTGTGGGTTTAATTAAGCTTTATTGTACTTGTAGTTTTTTTCTTTCTTTTTTTAAATCATCAAACCACCATAAATTTGTCCTGTTGAATAAGGTAGGGCTCTGAAGTATATCTTTCCTGTATTTGAATGTTTTACACAATTTAACATGTATCTTTTTAAAAAAATAATCAATAAAAGTACTAACAAAAATAAATAACAATAAAGAAAAAACTGAGGTGAATGAAAAAATAAAAAATCGGTTTAATTCAACTGATTTGGTTTGTTTTAAAACCTATTTAATATCTTATAAAGCTAATTATTATAAATGGAAGCAAAACAAAACATTTGGCATAATGAAGTTATAAACATAGATATAGAGATTTTTTTTCCTTATTATCTTAGCTTCACTTGACATTCTACTACCCAAATAAGTTCTTAAAATAATAACAGAAAATGGACTTTCTTTACAATAAGCAGAGCAAAAGAAGCATCATTTAAATGACATTATGGTTCATGAAGTAGTTTCAGATATACTTACCTTCAGAACTTTAAGAAGTCATGGAGGCTATGCTAGTAAACTGTTTCAAATGGCAAAGCTATAGAATTTCATAGTAAGAATACGTATCATTATGTGCACACAGTTTTTACATTTCCCCTTAGAACTTACACAAAATGTAGCATTCAGAATGTGTTTTTGTACACTTTTTCACCCACAAGGACAAATCTAGATATTGCTCCATATTAATTCACAAAAATCATCCTCAAATATTTTTACAATTTTATAATTGCGTTGTGCTATATATATAGTAGTTATCATAGTTTAGGAGATTATATCTAGATTATTTTGCAATTCCAAAAAAACATATTGGCTTGTTTATACATGAATTCATTTTGTTGAAGGTATGACTCAGCCTAAATTCCTAGAAGAATTGCTAAATGTGCATGTACTTTTCTTAGATATTGCCAAACTACCTTTATTGGGATTGCATCATTCTACATATGATAAAGCCAGTTTACCAGCCTTCACTGTGTTATTAAGCTTTTAATTTTTTGCCAACTCATATTTGAGAAAAAAATCTTATTGCAATTTTAATTTACATTTCTATTATAAGCACTTTGACTTCTTTCCGTTGTTTTAAAGGCTTGATTTTCCTAGAAAATAGTGTTGTTCATATGTTTTTCCTATTTTTCTCTTGGATTATTAGTCTTTACCCGTAAATTTCTGAGTATAATATATATTAGGAATATTACCCCTTTTAAGTTAGGTTAGTTGCAATTACTTTCCCAGTTTATAGGTTTTCTTTACTTTACTCATGTATTTTATACCATGAAAGAATGTTTATTATAATCTCAATGTGACCATAATTATTAGTCTTTTATCTTAATGACTATGGAATATGTTATATTTAAAAAATATAACTCTTTATCCTGGTTGTGGATGAAGTTACTCATATTTTCTTATCAAAACTATGTTTTGATGTGTAGATTTCTGATCCATATGCACTTCATGGTGATATATATGGGTCAAACATTATCTTTTTCCAAATGGCAAATGACTGTCTCCACACCACTTATTAAAAATGCTATATTTTCTCTGGTGATAAGATTTTCCACTTTTAATACATATTAAATTTTCAAATGTATTTGGATTTATTATATTGTATCATTTTCTCTTCAGATTGCAGTAATAGCTGGTTTACATTTTCAGTTTCTAATGGAGTAAATTACGATAAACTGCTAGGAAATTAATAATTTCTAGGATTTCAATTTCATTTCATTGAAATCCTCCGAATCATCTCATGGTTTATTTTAGTTTTTTGATTTCAGTATTTATTTGACTATTTTCACTTCTTATTTTATATTTGTGCTTTCTCATTTTCTTTTTCACTGGGGTACCACTAGTTGTCGGTTTTTACTTTTCAAAACGAAACCAAATTAAAAAAAGAAAAGAAACCAAATTTTATTTCTTAATTAGAAGAAACCTCATTAATTATTGTCTTACCTCATTAATTGTTGTTTGTTGTTTGTGTGTATGAGTGTATACTTATATGTGTCTGTAAATTTGTAATTTATTTCCTTCTTTGTGCTTTCTTTTTCAAGCTTTTCAAATTTGTTACTTCAATTAATTGACTTGAACTCTTATTTTTATTGACATACATGTTTAGTGTTATAGATTTACCTCTACACATTTAAAAAATCAAATGAATGCTGATATATAATATTTTCATCATTCTTACATATTAAACAAAATCTGTAAATTCATTTTGCATTTCACTTTATCCAAGGGTTTTGTTTTTAAAATTATTATTTCCTAGTGGAAAGGCATATTGTTTTATTTTTCATTTTTTAATTAATTTTTGTTTTATTCAATTGGAATCCCAGGATGTGTTTTGTTGCAATGTTTTTACTTTATGGTTCCTGTGAATTTTCAGTGTAACTTAATGTAGCATGGATTTTCAAGAATTTGTTTGAGAAAGAATTATACTTAATATCAGGATTTACATGGAATAGTAACCACATTGATTATTTTACTTCAGATCTTCCACATCTTTTTAAAATTCCATTAACTGGTACAAAAAGTGGTATGTTCAAGTCTCCTATCACTGGTGACTTATCTATTTTTCCTTATGTCTTCTGTAATTATAGCTTTATAAAGGTAATTGCTGCATTCTTTATTTCTTAGATATTAAATAATAGTATATCATCACAACAATTTATGTTTCTTAGCATTATTCCATTCTCTTTTCTCCCACTTAATGGTTTTTACCCAGTAACACAGAGTATTATTATGTCAAATCAGATGGAAAAATGCTAGGTAATAAATTACCAAGGTTTGAAACCATATGGTTCAAATGTTCAGTGAATCGCACTACAATTATTTTAGAAAATATAACAAAAAAAAAGAAAACTAGAAAAACACACTCTCTAGTAGTAAAAGATGTACTTCTGTATAAACTATAGGTCAAGGCAAATAACTACACTGGAGCTCATAAATTACGATAATTCTAAAGGTAAGGTACTATATATATGGAAGTTATTATCCACGTCGCTGCGTACTTGAAAATAACTTGATTGCTGCATCTGTTGAGTCTGCTCAAGGCACTAATTCCTGAGATGTGCATTAAAGTCCTTCACTGTGATTGTGGATTTCCTTCTTTTTTTGTTATTGTAGTTCTGTTAGTTATTTTACTATATAAATACGTATGAAACTTGAACATATTTTCACATATAGGATGACTCTATATATGTGTATGTTCAAATTATTCATTCTTTTCTGGTTAATTGAACATTACCACGTTATGAAATACCCCTTTTTAACATTTTTTGGTGGTTTCAGTTTGCATGTTATTTCCTCAGCTTATTTTCACTGTTGCTGTGGCTGCTTCTTCTTTATGTTCCTCCTTCTCCTCCTCCTCCTCTTCCTCCTCCTCCTCCTCCTCCTCCTCTTCCTCCTTCTCCTCCTCTTCCTCCTCTTCCTCTCCTTTCTCCTTCTCTTCTCTACCTACTCCTCCTCCCTCTCCTCTGCTTCTTCTCCTTCGACTTTTAACTTTAATGTATCATTATGCTTTAGAGCTGCTTTGTGTAAGAATAATGATGTTTGTAATTACTCTGCAAGACATTTCACTTTCTCTTAATAGGAGTAATTTATCTATTTCTGTCTTTCATTTTAATTCAATTTCTGATTGAATTAAACTTGAGTTTCAATCTACTGTCTTACACTTTGCTTTCTGTTTTTCCCACCCGATGTATTTTATTTTTCCCATCATTTCTTTCTTTCAGTTTTTCTTCCTTTTCAGCACAGCATTACCGTTAAAAAAAATACAGTTCCCTTCTGATGCTACTCGAGATTATAACACAAATGTGTGAATTCTCCAAATGTGATATTTGTTTCTCTTTCAGGAGCAATAAGGCTCTCCAAATGGGTTCAGCCTATTTTCACCCTTCTAACACTTCTGATATTTTTATTGCATCCTGTAAGATTTCAAGTTTATTGAGTATAATTTACAGCAATAAATTCATTCTATTTCGGTGTACAATTCGATGAATTCTGAGAAATGTCTAGAGCCATGTAAACACCACAATTGAGATAGAGAATATTTTCATTACTTTACAGAAATTTCCTCAGCCCCATTTATAGTTATTCTCTTCCCTGCAGCCTCAGTGTCAGGCATGCACAAATTTGATTCTGTCTCTGCCCTTGCATATTTTTACAGAACATCACATAAATATAATTATATTTTATGTAGCCTTTTATGTTGGCTTGTTTTACTTAGTTTCATGCTTTTTGGATTCAATCCTATTGCATATATCAATAGTTTATTCCTTTTTTTCAATGATAGTAAGCCATTGTATGGATGGACTGCAATTTGTTTACCTATTTCACAGACTTTCAGGATGATCCCAATTCTACATAATTATAAAGAAAGCTGATATGAACTTTTGTGTAAATGGGCATATATATCTGTTATATTTGATAACTAAGTAGGACTGAGATTGGTGTATGATACGGTAAGTATATGTTTCACTTTATAGGAACCTGCCAAACATCAATTGTTTGTATCACTTTGCATTGTAAGGGGAATACAGAGATGTTAAAGTTGCTTTTCACCCTTCTATGCACTTTATATTTTCTGGGGTATTTTTTCTTTTGTTTTTCAGCCTTTAATTTTAGCCGTTCTAGCAGATGGGTAGTGGTATAAAAGTTTGTTTTTAATTGTATTTCCCTACTGACTAGTGATTTTTAATATCTTTCATGCATTTATGCCCCATTCATATCTCTTCTTTGTGACGCATCTTTTCAAATATTTTTTCAATAATTTTATTGCCTTGTTTTTTGTCTTATTCAGTTTTAAGAATCATGCTTTTTTATATTCTGCATATAAACCCCTTAATTGATAAATATATTCTCCCAAATTTGCAACAAAAGACTCACTTTATCAGATATATGTTTTGAAAAGATATTCTGTTCTTAATTTCATAATGGTATCTTTTTGAAGAGCTAATTTTTAGTCATATAAAGCATGTTAGATTTCATGATTTTTGTATTCTAAGAATTCTTTCCCAATCACGTAGTTACCAATGATACTCTTATGTTTTCTTTAGACATTTTACAAACTTAGCTATACAAATTTAGTGCTTTTAGTTCATTTTTTAATTGACTTATTTATAAGGTGCATGTGGTCTACCAATTCCCACAGTACCATTTATTGAAAAGAATACCATCTGTCATTGAATTACTCTGGTAACTTTTCTGGGAATTGATCACATATTTGGGTCTAGCTCTGGCCTTTCTATTCTCTACCACTGATCCATATATTTGTGTTGTGCTAATACTCCATTGTATTGATTATTGCAGATTAATAGTAAAGATTGAATTCAAGTAGTGTATTTTAGTTTTACGAATCATCTTCAAAATATTGGTCCTTAGTTCTTCTGTTTTTATTTTAGAATCAGTTGTCAAAATATACAAGTATGCTGCTGGTATTTTTTCTTTTTTTGCATAGGCGGGCACCGGGAAACGAACCCAGGTCTCCGGCATGGTAGGTGAGAACTCTCTCTGCCTGCTGAGCCACCGTGGCCCATGCTGCCGGCATCTTAACTGGAGTCACCATGACTCTGTAGATTAATTTTGAGAGATATGACATGTTAACAATTTGAAACCTTACAATCTATGAACATTTTACAGCTCCTTACTTAGATTTTCTTCAGTTACTCTAAGTAACTTTACAATTTTCAGCATACGAGTGAACATATTTTGTTATATTCATGTTCATACATTATTATTAATAATATTGGTTTTATTTCAATTCAATTTATAGAATTATTATATCGTAACAATAAATAAAATAGCATTTTCTTTATTGGCTGTGTAGTCTGCAACTTTGTTAAGCTGGACTTTTGTTTCTCCTGGCATTCAAAGAAATGACAGACTTGAAGTGAATCAGGTTTTATTTTCGTCTATTCAATAAATAAACTCTCACTGATTGCTTTTAATCTACTTTTAATAGGCAGAATTATGTAGTGAAACAGAAGTTGGAGATACAAACTTTGGCCAAGCAACTCAAATGATTCTGAGCCATTAAAAAACTGAGATGACAGGAACAATTATCCATGTCTGAGAGGCCCACTGCGTAGCTGGTGATGCCCTGAATTAACTTTTTTGTATAACACAATGCTCGTTAAAAGATAAAAGTATTAATTTGTATATGTCTAATTAAAATCCAATAATTTAACTGCTGTAATTATTTAGAATTGACACCCACAAAATATTTTTTCATAAAGAAGTATTTTACCACTAATATTGTTTGGACATACCAACATATACGTGGTGATAGAAAAGAGCAGAAACTCTTTCGATTAACTTTAATATTGGATTTGAATTTAAGATAATTTACCTCTTTGTTGCCTGCACTCAGGGCAGGTTACTTCCAGATTATCCATTTTTGTAAACCAGCAATTAACCCAACTTTATTTGTCCATTACCAGTATATTTTAGCTTTTTTCAGTAACCACCTCTGTATCTGGCATTAATTTAATTAGCACCCAGTGCTAATCCTTTGAGAGAATTAAGTAAGTGACGTTCTAGTCCATTTTAGTCACTAATATATGACAAATGGAATCCAGTACCACTAAATGTGAAATAACAAATACTCCATTTATGAAAAAGTGAAAGTGTAGATGTGTTTTGCAATTAACTTTAAAGTTAAGGATTTGCCTGCCACAAAGTTTTATATGCTTAAGAAATTCTTTCTTTATCGATGAAGGAATTATTCAAACATTAGTTAAGGGTGGGACATGATGACTCGACCGGCAGTGTTCTCACCTGCTATGCCAGGACCCATGTTCGATTCCCGGTGCCTGCCCATGCAAAAAAAAAGAAAACAAAACAAAAAAATTAGCTAAAAGTAAATAATTAGTTAGAAAAAGGAAGATCTGTAGCTGAAATCATTACTATAAATTATAAATTAATGTCATCTATAATTAAATTTTTATTTCATTATTTTATTATATTTGTAATAGATCCTGTAGCTATGCATTGGTGGCTTTTTACTTGCAAAGATTTTCCATGTTTAATTTTATATGTAAACATTAATTTATGCTACTTTCATCAGAAAATATTAAATGTTTCACAATAACCCTAACATACAATGCATTAAAAGTATATAATATAGATGGCATATTGATAGTCCAGTGGATTCTATTTATTAGTGGATTACGCATCAATTTCATTTTTAGTTTTCATTAAGTGTGTCCGTGAAAAGCACAGATGACACCAAAGTTAAATAAATCATATACTTAAATTCCAAGAAAGCCATATTCTCATCTAAAAATGATACTTTAGGATGCCCTAGGGCAAATATAGTTCGTATATAATCATGTCAGCAAAAAATGTTTATTTGTTTACCTTTTTATGTCAGAGGTTGAATTTGCTAAGGGACATATTCAAAAAGCTTTTAAAATATTAAAATAGTTATAAACAATTATTTGTGATGTTACCAAGAATATCAAAGGCATATAAAGCACATAAAGTGTTTATATATAAAAAACAATATATAATAACATATATTGTTTTTTGCAAAATTCTACATGTGTTTGTGTATATAAGGTTAGAAGGGTGATGGTCATTAGTAGCTTAATGAAATTGGGTGATGATCATTCGTGGCTTAATGAAACTGGTATTAAACAACTTTAAACAAACTGATATTTTGTCCCCACAAAATGGTATAGATCCATACACAAAATTGTATATCCTATAGTTGATCTCTTATAACAAATCTGTTTTTTTCAGAATTTTGTATATTTCTAAATAGTTAGAATCCTAAATATCAGCTGCCTATTTTTCTTAGTTCTTTAAACATATGCAAGAGCAAGCCATGCTATTTAAGGCTATTTATTTCTTAGCCTTTATATTAAAATTAAAACAAAGTTTGCTTCATTTTTTCCATATAATATATATATTGTATTTTGACCCATCTGCCTCTATAACTACATCATTTGTATGTGTCATACACAAAATATTGAAATGTTTAACATTCACAATGGCTATTCTAAATTACTTTAAGTAGTCAAATACATATTCAATAACTTTTGTTTCAAAATAATTTATTAAGTAAGTCACAACTTCCTCAACAATTTTTTTACAAATCCCAATATATCTAATCTCCTTACACAGAGTTTTAGATGATGGCACTAATGACATTATTCAAGGCAATTGGCATCAAAATTGATTTTACAAAGAGATGTATTATGATAATATCTTGCCTTGGAGAATCACAGGGAGTATTTTGAGAACATAATCTATTTGCTAATACCAACATTTTATCTTTATAATCTGTCTCATTCATTGTTTTCCAAAGTGTCACGAAATGCATAACTCACAAGCAGGAAAATAAAAACACCTCCAAAAGGCAAGTATCAGACACATTTTTACTGGAGGGTTGAACTATCTAACAACAATAAGCAAATAGCAGAAGATCAAACATATTTTAAATGCAGCATGAGATTTTAACAGAAGTATAACTTATTCTATACCTCTCAAACCCTTATGCCCCAGGTGTTAAAAAGCTTTTGTTAAGAGAGCACCATGAGAAATGATGCCATAGAGATACTGTTGGCACTCTCTCTCATGCACATGAAGGCAACAGTGATAGAAAGGGTTGTGAATTAAATCCATGGAGATACAAATTAAACCTGCAGAATTCTCTTATGGCACATTTTACAACCACAAAACCATAGTACGTTCATATAACCTAGTATTGTGAAGAAGATACCATACTCTATTAATAATGCTAAAACAATCTAACAAAGGACAACAATGAGAGTGTGACTGACTAACTAAAGTCAAGATAATTATAACAATAATATTAATAATAAAATTTCTTCAAGAATTCATTTCTCCTTAAGGTATTATCTTTCCTTACCTTCTCATAATCCACTTAGAGAGCTTCATTAACTCTAGAGAAGCTCAGACAATAGGCTGATAGTTATCAGTGAAATATAAATAGGAATGGAAATAGCTGACTTCTTTCTTAATTATTTGCTTTTTAGCTTTTGATTAATTACTGGAAAATATGCATGATTATGCTTGAAAAAGCAATTTGTAAATGAGTGACTGATGCTAATGTGGTAAGAAAAGTTTGGATTTTACATTGTGTTTGATAGATTAATTGAAGCTTAAATATGATTTGTAAAAGAAGGAGAATAACGTATACTAGAATCCAATCTTACACTTATTTTTCCTGGAATTCTGTCAAAATTTTATGCTACTGACAAAATAATTTCTTTACTTCAATAGCTTTTACATTGTGAAATTATTATACTTTTTGGTAATAATTTTAGCTTTTCATTACAATGCTCTTTATCTTAGGATAATAACATTTTAATTATTTCTTTATTTGTCTAAGCTTATCTCCCATAGAAAATGATTGTTTCAATTTAATTTTAAGAATTTTTTGTCACCAATGGAAGAAAAAAATGAACTGAAATAAAACAAGACAAATTTAAAATAAATCTAGAGCTCTAGATAGTATTTGATCAGATGTGCCTGGAGCACAGGAAAGAAACATAAACTGCTTTTCTGATACTGCTGGTGTAGAAACAGCAAATTCTCTCACACATAGGCTGACATAGATAGCCGTAGAAGCAAACAAATCTGCTTCTAGGAAAGGGCTGAGAAGTCTTCCTTCATCCCCCAAACAGCAAGGCAAAGATCCTCCACTCCTTGGTAAATATAAATGTAAAATTTTCTGCCTCTGAGGCAGAAGCAAGAATAACAGGCTCAGGATATTCCACAAATATAAAGTTGTGTTCTTTTACCAAGTCATGAAGGAAAGACAACGTTCTCCTGTGTGTGGCTGACCACAGTCAAAAGGCAGAGCTTGGCTGCCCCAGCTGGGATAAAGGAGGAAGTCTAAGAATGTTCACATATTAGGCCAAGGCATCCAAGAACGCCAAAGGCTGAGGCCAGACCATGAGAACCAAGAACTCCCAACCCACAACAAGCTTAGCAACGGCATGAACAGAATTGCATGTATACCAGTAGCATCTATCCTTGGGGAAGAGATGAGAGCGATATTCTCCTGTGGTTCAGGAATGCAGGGACAATGAGAAAAATGAGGGAAAGATAGAGGAGAAACACTCAGAAGAGTTCCAGAAGCCCAGGACCCAGTATGCAATGAGAGCTTATGGCTGAGTGCATTTTAGGTCTGTGGGAACTGAAGACAATAAGGACAAAACAAGCATCATTCAAATATTGACCCAATTAATCCAATTTTCTATGATAATAGCCTGGAAAGGGGAAAGGAATAAATATTCATTTCTGGGGTGATAACTGATATTATTTTTTTTTACTGATATTATTTTAGTCTCATCTGTTCTTCTATGAACGATGTTTCAGGTTTATATATTTCACTATATCGGAGATGAAAATTCATTTAAGAGATAAATGAATGGGACAAAGATGAAAGAGACTCCACTGAACTTGAAGACAAGTCAAAAGAAATTATTCAAAATGAAATGCAAATAGAAAGTGAATGGAACCTCTGAAAGCCATGGAACAGTATTGAGTCTACATAAATACATAGTATTCATAGAAGAAGTAAAAGGTTGAGGAATTATTGGAGGAGATAATTAGGAAGGACAGCAAACCACAGATCAAAGACATTTAGATGACTGCCTAGGAAAATGCAAAATGAAATAGAATTTTTAGAAGAATAAAACCTATCAATGTCAAATAGAAAGATAAAATCTTGACGGCATTTAAAGGAAATTAAGCTTTGGCTAAAGAGGAAATGAAATAAGAATTTTAACAGACTTCTTCTAAGAAACTATAGAAAATGAAAGAAAACAGAGAGATATCTTTAAATTACTGAAAAAAACAATTAGATGCTATCCTATAATTCTATATGAAGCAAAATTATGTGTTCAAGACAAAAAAGAAGTAAATAAAAAGAACACACCATGACTCATACATTTTGTTGAGAGATAAGGGCTTTTAAATGGCTATTATAAATATCTTGAGGGATTAAAGGAAAATATGGCATATGTGCAGTTTAGAAATTACAGTAGATAGATGGAAATGATTAAAAAAGAACCAAACACAAATTTTAAAATTAAAATAATAAAATAAGAAATTCACTGAATACTATTAACAGCTGATTGAACATGATAGATGATATGATCAAGGAACTTGGATTTTTTTTAATAACTAATTAATTTGATGACTCACCTATTTCATTGAAAAGTGTATTGGACATTTATTACCAGCTTCATAACTAATATTCAAAATATTTAAAGTAAAACTGACAGGTCCAAGGGGAGGAACAGACAAGTCCAAAATTATACATGGAATATTTAATTCAACTGGTAGAAGAAGATAAAAATAATTTGGAGTATAAATTATTGGAATAACATTACAAAACCATCTGGAAATTGGTATTTACAAACACTACACAATACCAATATAAAATACATATTCTTTGCAAGTGTACATAAAATATTCACCAGGGTAATCCCTATTTTTGACATATATGAAATATTTTTTATTAAATAATTAAAATTTTTATTTCAGGAGTTATTGGTTTAGAGTAAAATAATGCAGAAAACAGAGAGTTCCCATTCATACTCCCTTATTATTAACAGTTACCTTAGGGGTCTATTTCTTACAATTGATGATCAGAACTTCATTATATTTTAGGACTGAGTAATATTCCATTGTGTGCTCGCCACATTTTGTTAAGCTATCCATAAGCTGACAAACACTTGGACTGCCTCCATTTTTGGCAGTGGCATATAAAGCCATTGTTTACATCAGTGTGAGTGTATATGTTGGTGTCACTATTTTCAATTCTTTGGGGTATATGCTTAGATGCAGGCTTATCAGGTCATATGGTGCTTCTATACTTAACTTTCTGAGCAATGGCAAAACTGCCTTCTAAGTGACTGTATCATTTTCATCCCCATGAGTTATAAGTGTTTCTTATTTCTCCACATCCTCACCAATACTTTTACTTTGTTTCTTTTGCAACGGTAGCCCTTCGAGAGGTGTAAAAGGATATCTCATTGTGTTATTGATTTCCCTAATAACTAGTGATGCTGAGTATATTTTCAAGTGCTTTTTTTTTTTTCAATTTCTTTGGAGAAATGTCTACTAGAGGATTTGGCCCATTTTAAAATTAAGTTGTTTGTCTTTTTGCTGTTCAGTTGAAGAATTTATTTATATATTCTGGATACTAAATGGTTATCGGACATGTAGTTACCACATATTTTGTCCTATCGTGTAGGTTGCACTTTTACTTTTGTGGTTAAGTCCTCTAGGCTCAACATTTTCCAGTTTGAGGTACTTGTATATATATATTTCCTTTTGTCGCTTGTGCTTTTGAGTGTAAAGTTTAAGAAACAATTCCCTAATGCAGTGTCCTGAAAATGCTTCTTTATGATTTCTTCTAAGGGTTTTATAGTTCTGGCTCTTATATTTAGTCATTTATTCCATTTTTCATTGCCTTTTGTTTGATGTGCGAGGTAGGACTCCTCCATTTTTTATTTTTTTTTTTGGAAAATGGAGTTCCACTTTTCACAGCACAATTTGCTGAAGAGACTAAACTTTCCCAATTATGTCATCTTTGTCACCTTGTGAAAAATCAGTTGCCCATAGTGTAATGGTTTATAGCTGTGAATATTTTTAAATTTCCCTTAATTTTAGTGATGCTTTTACCAGCTACAGAATTTTTTATGGCATTTTATCTCATTAAGTCCATAAATGTATCATACCATTGCCTTCTTGCTTCCATGGATTCTGATGAGCAATCAGAATTTAGTTTTATTGAGGACCCTTATATGTGATGAATCATTTTTCTCTTGCTACTTTCAGAATTCTTTCTTTATATTTGGCATTTGACATTCTGATTAGTATGTATCATAGAGTATGTCTGTTAGGGTTTATTATGTTTGGAGTTACAAGAAGTACGGCATACTTCTTGGACATGTATATCTATGTCTTCTCTAAAAGTGTGGAAATTAGGGGCTATTTTTTTCACAAAAATTCTTTTTATGTCTTTTTTTTCTCTTCTACTTCTTGGACACCCATGATACATATATATGTGCATGTCATGCTGTCACTCAAATCCCTGAAACACTATTGATGTTTTCTATTCTTTTCTCTATTCTTCTAATTGCATGATTTAGATGGTCCTATCATCTAGTTCACTGATTTCTTCTGCTTGTTCACATCAGCTTTTTTATGCATCTAGTGCATTTTTAATCTCTGCATCTGTGATTTTCATCCCCATAATTTTTGTTATGATTCTTTTTGTATTTTCAAATTTTTCTTTATGTGCATACATTGTCTTCTTGATATCCTTTCTCTCATTATCCATATTTTCCTTCGTCCCCTAAAATTGATTTGGGAGATTTGCTTAAATTTCTTTAATTAGATGTTCAAAGCTCTGTGTCTTTTCTGAAGTTTTAACTTGCTCCCTTAAATGAGTCATCGCTTCCTTTTTCTTGGCTTAGTTTGTAACTTTCTTATCTTTTATTTTTTGTCTTAATAAGTTCACTTTAAAAGTCCGTTTCTCCTTCTTGTTTTGGGTTTTATTTTGCTTGGCTTTGTTTTAAGGCTGTACTTGGATGCTTGTTCCAGCTTATTCTAAACAGTTAGACTAGCCCAGGTTAACTGTTGAAATTTTCTCAGCGCTTCTTCATCCGTTTCTTGCCCTGAATATGCAATACAACTTTTAAGATTGTATTTTTGCGCAATTGTTTCACCTCCTGCAGAAAGCTTCCTTGCCTTGTTACTTCTCTGGGAATCTAGATATGTTCTGATGGTTTTCTTGTCAAATTTTCTCCTTGTTTAACTTCTTTCCGTTACTCACATTCCCCTTTTCTTTACACATTTCTGTTCAGAGATTTGTCCTGTCCTACCTAAGTTCAGGTTAAATCTCTTTTTATTTTTATTTCTTCTTTGAGGCCTTTCTGTCTTCAGTTTCTTCCCTGTCAGGGTGTCCAACCTTGGGGAGCTGCATTGGGTCATTCCAGAAAGATGAGTCACTTCAGAAGAGTCTATTTTGCAGTAAGTGGTCCAGACACCACAGGCTGCATTGAGTGAGCACACCTCTCACTAGTAGTTCTGCTGCAGCTCTCTTTTTCTCCTACCCACCCCTGCCACTTGGGGCCCTTTCATATGCAGCATGACTCAAAGGCTAGTGTTCTGTCCTGGGCCTCTGTGGCCTTAGATCTGTGTCCCAGACCCAAGGACATGCCTGGGATTCTAACCCATTTCTGTGATTTGTAGTGGGTGGGACTCAGGCCACGATGCGGGACAGAGTGAGTGGGAAGATAATGGACCTGCATGTCTGGGATGGAAATTTCTTTTTTTTTTCTTTCAATTTTTAATTTTATTTATTTTAATTAATGCAAACTGGAATGGTCAGTGCAGATTGAAAGTTCATTTGTAGGCTTACCCACTACTAATGCTGATCTTATATATTTTTAACTTATCTTGGCTCATCTTGAACACAGGATAATGATAAGTAACACAACATTAAAAAAAATGCAAAACAATTCAGTACTAGAAAGAGTCCATTTTCCTGGAGACCCTAATATTCTCAGTCACATTGTAAGTGTGTGGTGGATGGAAAGCAGGCTTAGCTGGCAGGAGGTGGGAAAGAAGGCCAGCAGATCAGACATACCCCTTCCCAGATACTCCCCATGGATTACAATTATTCCAAATACCAGAGCTGTTGTAACTTTGCTGTAATAAATGTGTTTTAAGGACTCTGGAACCTTTCTGACCTTTGGACAGATTCAGAGTGTGCCACGTTTCACATGGGGATGAATGCAAATTAATTGGGATGGAAATTTCCTAGCTGATATATTTTTTCCTTTAATTCAGCAGTTGTAGAGTCCTTATCCAGTCTCCACCATCCTCCAGAATGCTAAGCAAGTGGAATTTGTCCTTTTATTTACAGATTCTCTTGGGACATTTGATCAGGAGTGTCTTATATTACCATCCTGGAGACCACATCCCTCCTCCCCGCCTTTTTTTTGTGTTCTGTATGGTGGGGTCACATTTCCTTCTTTTTCCATGTGATCACCCTGTTATTACAGCACCATTTTTTTAAAATTTATTTTTGCTGTTTGTTCGTTTTTGTTGGTTTCTTTTGTTTGTTTGGAAAGTGTATGGGCTGGGAATCGAACCCAGGTCTCCTGCATAGCGGGTGAGAATTCTACCACTGAACCACCCTCGCAGTCCCTCCCACTTCCTTTTCTAAGATGAGCATTTAGAACTACAATTTCAGCAGTTACAGGGGTAATTTTTCCTTCTCGGCACTGACTTTATTGCATTTCATATGTTTCGGTATTTTGGATTTTCATTTTCATCCAACTTGAGTGCGCCTACTTGAGCATGACAGGAGTAGGAAAGTTACAATCAGTTTAGAAACAACTCAGCTTGTTGAGTGTTAAATATACACATACCCCATAAACCAGCATTTATAACTCCAGGGTTTTTCCCAAGTTATATAAAAATATTTAGCCATAATAAGATTTGCTAGGAACAAACATGCATAAAACTTTTCATTGATTTATGATATGCATTCAAAAATCCTAAATATTTTTAACTAGGTAAATCCAATAGTGTATTAGAAAAGGAATATATCACAATTATTTAACTCAGAATGGAAAGGTCTTAGGATAAGGCATCATTCATTTGCATATCACTATCTAGCCATGTATTTCATAATATTTATGCCCTAAAGCATAAAAAGCTACATACTTGCATAATTATCTCAATAAATTAACTTAAAAACTCACAAAACAAATATTTATTTAGTTTTTATCATATGCCAACATTTCCAAAGTATTGGTAGATATAAAATTCAAAGAAAAGAGAAAAAAAAATCTTTATTTTTAAGGAGCATTATTTTAGTGAACAGAAATAAACCAAGTAAATTAAAGGTATAATTTCTAGCAAGCAAAAGATAAATAAATGCCATCGAGAAAAGATAATCAATGAAATACGAATAAACAAATCCAGGAATGGGAGATTTTTCTGTTTTCTATGGAGTGGTCAGACATGACCTTACTGTAAAGATACATTTGAACAATGTCTTCAAGAAATGGAGAAGCAAACCAGGTGAATATCTGAGGCAAGACAGTAGAGGAAATGTGATATGTGAAATTCTAAGGTCCCAGTGTACCTGTATATGCAGTTAACCCAAAGGAGATCAGTAGAGCTGGAGCAAAGGAAAGGGAACTAGTTGTTTCTTTAAAATATTGGTGATACAGTCCAATTGAACATTGTTGTTTTTTGTTGTTGTTGTTTTTAGAAACTAAAAGAGGAACCATAAATGCCAGTGCCAGTTTGTGACAATGTACAGATAATTGTCTCATGGATTATTTTTCTGTATGCTTATGTGCATGTATATATGTATTTATGTATTTGAAATAGATAAAAATTCTTGAAGTGTATTTTGTTATTTCTGATAAACCTCTCTGAGAACTATTCTATTATATTCTATAACTACAGTATACACTGTTCCTATAAAAGTTATAAATCATATCTGTAATTTCCTACATTACTCCAGCAAATATTATACTCAGAAAAGAACCTATTTATTAATTCTCATGAAGGCAAGTAACACAGCAAATACACCCACTATCATGGTTAGAGTTAAACTGGTACTAGATGTCCTGACTAAATATATAAGATATAAACAAAAAAAAAAAAGGCAAACATTGAGAATAGTTGTAAGAAAGAAAGCTATCATGAATTCCAATGATTTGTTCAATTATTTTGGACAAAATATTGGCCAAATGAGAGCCAGAAATTGGGTAGAAAGCATTGTCAGCTGATCGGGGCTTATCCACCACCTCCAAAGATGCCTGAGAATTCGGTCCAGGTTGTAAAATAAGATGTATCTTTTTTTATTATTATTATTTTATTTTTTATTTAACTCAACAAATCTAGACTGCACCAATCTACTTGGGAATCTGACTGAGTTTACTGTGTAACAAACCGCCCACCTGCAACTCATTGCTAAGATTCTTTGTTGAGTAATCCTTAATTTATATCTAACCTGAAATTAATGAGACGCAGCTGAAGGTTCTTCAGGTCTAATGAGCTTGTTTTAATGAAGGTTGTGTTTACCCATGCAGCCTTATTTCTCATGTGCAAGGTGGGGACATTGATTAATGTGTCTGGGAGTCACAAGACCTCCAGTATACCATCACCATACATGCTCTGTTGCCTCACCTATTCCCCTCTTAAGACTCAAGTAATTTTGATGCTGGCCTATTTATTATACCTTGCATATGATTTTCAATCTGAAATCAAAGTCATGGATTCAGATAAGTCCAGGCATTGCAGTAGGAATGGGTATTAATTACCTATTGCTTAATCAACACTATTTATCTATAACAGAGAAAGCCAGTAAAAAATTATAATAGAAAACCAAAACAGCATTCACACAAATATCAACAACTCTATGACTATGAACCATCCATGCAAAAACATGCGCAACTGATATAGAAAGCAACCAAAGAGTCCATTAATGACAAAATAAATTTAGAGTCAATGGAGAGATTTGTTATGCTCATGAGTAAGTATTTAAACACAAATTACTGATTTCTGGAGCAATGGAGTAGTTGACAAATTCATTTAAAATTTTCAGTAGAAGAATAATGTTGCAAATAACTAAGTCAATTTTAGGCAGTGATGGAAGTGGGGCTGCTTAATAACACTGTGGCTTTCTCAGTCTGCAGGAAACAGGGGGCCAAGGAATGACTCCTCCCCAAGAAAAGGGGCCACAAGGCCCAGCACAGGCAGTGATTGCTATTTGAAGAACTCAGTCACCAGGGGCTGGGAAAACAGCAACAATTCCAAATAGCTTCCTCCTACAGATTCTCTCTCAACAGCTCCTCTGGCAGCGGTTGGTCGGTCATGTTGGCTGAAATTAAAGGCAAATTACCACCCTTGGCCTTTGGGGACCTGCTGGGCAGGACTGGAAAGGAACAGAATCAGGAAGCCCCAAGGGAAACCTCGCACCCTGCTGATAGCAGCCTCAGGAAACCTTGATAATGAACTGCATCCTAGTCCTGAGCCCTGGTCGGTCCTGTCTGGGGAAAACTGGGTTAGATACTCTGTGCAGTGACTTTCTGCCCAGAATCATCCCTCCAGGTAGCAGTTTCTAGAAGTAATGAAAGGAGTGTTAAAAACATAAAGGCAAAACCAAAACAAAACAAACCTGCAAGTCCTGGACTTGGGTGGTGGTCAGAGACAAGAAATAGAGGCAGAGACATGGGCACCAGCACTGGGAAAAAAAGTTTATTAGCAGAGGTGCAGCATGGAGAGTTAACTCAAGAAGTCAACTCACACCCCCCTGGATCCAAGTAGGGACTTTTATTTATTTATTAGCTAGTTTGTTTGTTTATTTTGCATGGGCAGGTACCAGGAAATGAACCCAGGTCTCCGACATGGCAGGCCAGAACTCTGCTTGCTGAGCCACCATCACACCACCCACAGTAGGAATTTTTAAAGGGGTTGGAGATAGATTTAGGTGGGTTTCTCTTAGGTGGGTTTTTGGGAGTTGGCAGTTTTCCATTGGTGAGGTTAAAAGTTAAAATGCTGTTTTTCTTCTGCAAGGTTGTGACTGTCAGAGGGGAGGGATTCAGGCAAGGAAATTAATTACAAGCTGCGAGGTTGTAACTGCCCAAGTGTGGATATTTGTACAAGGTGGTATCACTAGGATGCAACTGCTAGAGGGGCCTGAGAGCCTCAAGATGTTGATTCTTTGTGGTGGATTTTTCCATTCTTGCTTGTTGCTCTGACTTGGCTCTCACAAAAACAAACCAATGAAAACAACAGCAGATCAACATATCCTAAGGAAGAAGAGGGAAGAGGAAGCTTTTTCCTGGGGGTAGAAAAATTGCCCCAAAAGTGGAAATCTCAAAAAATCATTCCACATATCTTTGGAAATAATCAGAAAAATAAAAGCTGCACAATTCTGATCAGCTAAACAGAAGCCAGGTGAGAGATCTAGAAAAAGTTGAACCAAAGAACAAAGAACAATTAGAGCTCAAAGCTAATCAAGAACAAAAGCCTAGGCAGAAGGGAGAAAATTACTTCCAGGATAAACTAATCAAGCAAATCAGATTCTAGACACCAGCAAAAAATCATGAGTCATATTAGGAAGCACATTAACATGGTTCAGACAAAGGAACAAACTGAAACTTCAGATGAGATACAGGAGTTGAAAGGCCTAGTTAAGGATACTCGAACAAACCTTCTAAATCAATTCAATAAGTTGAAGGAAAATGTGGCAAACAATATGAAAGATATAAAGAAGACACTGGGTGACCATAAAGAACTTGGAAACTTGCAAAAACAAATCACAGAACTTATGGGAATGAAGAACACAATAGAAGAGATAAAAATACAACAGAGACATACAACAGCAGATTTGAAGAGGCAGAAGAATTAGTGAACTAGATGAGTCATACATGGAAGCATGAAGGCATGTCTCATTCAGAGTAACAAACTAAGACTTCAAATGGTATGCCCAAGTTGAAACAACTCTAAAGATGTTCAAACAGATATTCTAAATCTCTTCAACTTGTTGAAGAAAAATGTGGCAAAAGAGTTGAAGGATATATATTAGACACTGGACAATCATAAAGAAGAACTTAAAAGCTTACAAAAACAAATGACAAAGCCTAAGAGAATGAACGGTACAATAGAAGAGCTCATCAAAAGAGTGTAAACATACAGTGACAGATTTGAAGAGGCATAAACAGACCCGCTCCAAAGCACTTACAAATCAGATGGCCAAGGATCAATTCTGAATGCAGCAAGAATGTGACCCATCACATAAAAGGGAAACTCAAAAGACTAAGTGTGAATTTCCCAGAAGAAATCATGGAGGCAAGATAGTAGTGGCATAATATATTTTAGATCATGAAGGAGAAAAACTGCCAACCAAGAATTCTATATTGAGAAAAACTATCCAGCAAAAATGATGGAGAGTTTTAAATATTTACAGATAAGCAGACACTGAGAGAGCTCATGAAAGGATACCTGCTCTATAAGAAATATTAAAGGGAGTGTAACAGGCAGATAGGATAAGACAGGAAAGAGAGGTTTGGAGAGACATGTAGAAATGAAAATTAGCAATAAGGGTAACTAAAAGAATAAAAAATGAGAAAAAAAAATACGTAACATCTAAAATCCAAAGGACAAGACAGTCAAAGAAAGTACTCCCTCTTCAATAACAACATTAAATACTAATGGATTCAGCTCTCAAATGAAAAGACTTAGAATGGCCGAATGGATAAAAAAATAAAAATAATAATAATAATAAAGAAAGATCAATCTATAGGCTATCTACAAGAGACTCACTTTAGACTCAATGACAAAAAAATAGATTGAAAGTGAAAGGTTGGTAAAAGATAAATTCCTATGTTTAAAAAGAAGAAAGGTAAAAATAGAGGTCTTAATGGCTCATCTCAAGGAACTAGAGAAAGAATAGCAAACTAACCACAAAGCAAACAATAGGAAAAATAGTAAGGATTAGAACAGAAATAAATGAAGTTGAGACTATGAAAACAACAGAGAGAATCAATAAAATTAGAAATTGGTTCTTTGAGAAAATTAATAAAATTGATGGACCCTTAGATAGGCTGGCAAATTAAAAAAGAGAAGATTCAAGTAAGTACTATCGGAAGTGGGAGGGGGGACATAACTATGGGCTCCACAGAAATAAAGGAGATGATGAGAGGATATGAGCAACTATATGGTAACAAATTAAACACAAAGATAAAATGGAAAATTTCCTAAAGAAGCATGGAAAACTATTATTGACTGAAGAAGAAATAGAAGCCCTCAATAAAGCAATCACAAGTAAAAAATTGAAACAGTCATATAAAAAACCCACCAAAAAGAAAGGTCAAGGACCAAATGATTTCATGTGTAAATTGTAGCAAATATTCAAGAAAGAATTAGTGCCAATCCTGCTCAGACTCTTCAAAAAATTGAAGAGAAAAGAGAGCTATTTAACTAATTCTATGAAGCCAACATCACATTAATAGCAAAGCCAGACAAAGACACTACAAAAGAAAAAGATTACAGACCAATTTCTGTAATAAATGTAAAGGCAGAAACCCTCAACTACATACTTGCAAATCGAATCCAACAACACATGAAAGGAACTAGACACCATAGCCAAGTAGGTTTTATTCCAAGTATGCAAGGGTGGTTCAACACATAAAAATCAATTAATGTAATATACAACATCAATAAATCAAAAGGAAAAAAACCACATGGTCATCTTAGTTGATGCAGAAATGGGAATTGACAAGATTCAGCATCTTTTTTTTTTTTTTTTATGAAAACACTTCAAAGGATGGGAATAGAAAGAACTTTCCTCAACATAATAAAGGGAATATATGAAAAGCACACACCCAACATTCATCCTCAATGGGGAAAAACTGAAAGCTTTCTGTCTAAGACCAGGAACAAGACAAGTATGTCCATGGTGACCACTGTTATTCAACCTAGTGCTGGAAGTTCTAATTAGAGCAATTAGATAAGAAAAAGAAATGAAGGGCAAACAAATTGGAAAGGAAGAAGTAAATCTTTCATTGCAGATGACATGATCCTATGTATGTAGAAAATTCTGAAAAATTTACGGCAAAGTTACTAAAGCTAATAAACAAGCACAGCAAAGCGTCATGATTCAAGATCAACAAGTAAAAATACGTACCGTTTCTATACAGTAGAAATGAACAATCTTAGGAGGAAATCAAGAAAAAAAATTCCATTTACAATAGCAACCAAAGTATCAAACATTTAGAAATATGTTTAACCAAAGACATGTAAAACTCCTACGCAAATAACTACAAAACATTGTTAAGAGAAATCAAGGAAGACACAAATAAAAGGAAGGTTATACCATGCTCATGGATTGGAAGACTACATATAATTCAGATGTCAATTCTACCCAGTCTATTTTAACGATTCCATGGCAATATCAATACAAATCCTAACAATTTACTTTGCAAAGATAGGAGAACCAATGATCAAATTTATTTGGAATGGCAGCCTGCCTTGACTGTCTAAAAATACCTTGAGAAACAAAAATGAGGTTAGAGGTCTCACACTACCTAACTTTAAAACGTATTAAAATAAGCTACAGTGGTCAAAACTGCATGCTACTGGCATAAAGATAGACACAGTAACCAATGAAATTGAAATGAGTATTTGGAAATAGACCCTCTCATCTACAGACAACTGGTTTTTAATAAGGCAGCCAAGTCCACTCAACTGGGACAGAGCTGCCTTTTCAACAAATAGTGCTTGGAGAACTGGATATTCATATTCAAAAGAATGAAAGCGGGCCCCTATCTCATATCTTACACAAAAATTAACTCAAAATGAATCAAAGATCTAAGCACTAGATCTAAGACAACTACTACTTTTAGTAGAAAATGTAGGGGAATTGCTTAATGATCTTATAATAGGAGGTGGTCTCCTAGACCTTATAACCAAAGCACATGTAATGAAAGTATAAATAAAAGGGATCTCCCCAAAACTGAATACTTTTGCACATCAATGAACTTTGTCAGGAACACAAAAAAGGAAACTGACTCAATGGGAGATGACATTGGAAATTACATACCAAGTAAAGATTTAATATTCAGAATATATAAGGAATACTACAGCTAAACAACAAAAAGACACACAACCCAATTTAAAAATTGTTAAATGATGGATAGACATTTTACCAAAGAGAAAATTCAGATGTCTCAAAAGCATATGAAAAGATGCTCAATTTCTAATAGCTCTCTAGATATTAAGGAAATGCACTTTAAAACCACAGTTTGATTTCATCTTGTAGTACTAAAATTCTCATTTTACAAAAACAGAAAACTGTAAATGCTGGGGAGGTAGAGAAATATGTACACTTACTCATTGTTGGTGGGAACGTAACATGGTGTAGTCTCTTTGGAAGGCAGTTAGTCAGTTCCTCTGGAGGCTATGTATAGAATTGCCACATGATCCAGCAATCCCACTACTAGGATATATACTTGAGAGAACTGAAAGCACGAACATGAACAGACCTAAACACACTGATGAATATAGTGTCATTATTCATGGTTGCAGATAGATGGAAACAGCCTCAATGTCCATCAAATGACAAGTGAATAAACAAACTATGGTGTATACGTACAATGGGATAATAATGTGAAGGTGTAAGACAGGATAAAGTTATGACACATGCAAAAACATGGATGAATCTTGAGGAGCTTATGTTGATCAAAATAAGCCAGAAACAAAAGGACAAATACTTCATGGTCTCCCTAATATGTACTAATTTTAATGTTCAAACTCTGAGAAGTTAAAATAGAAAACACAAATTATCAGGAAATAGAAAGAGAGTGGAGATTGTGTGTTTGATGATGATGGAGTATAGAATGATTAACAAGATTGATTGTAAAGGCTCAGACATGGATAGCACAATACTGTGTGATTGTGCCAAAACACTATAAGTATGATGAACAATGTTAAATGTGAGTATGGTTGAAATAGGAAGGTGGGGGCATGTATGAGACCAGAAGGAAAGATGGAAGATCTAAAGTGGGATTATTTAATTTAGCAAAACCTAGAGTGGACAATGATGATGATTAAATGCACAAATATAAGAAAGCTTTTACATGAGGGAGAACAAATGAATATCACCACTGCCAGTTGTTAAAAATGAGACGGTATATGGAGAAATGCAATTAATCCAATGTAGGGTCTATAGTTAAAAGTAATATTGTAATATTCTTTCATTAAGTGTAACAAAGACAATATACCAAAGCTAAGTATTAATAAGAGGCAGATATAAGGAGGGGTGTAAGAATTCTTGCTTGTACTTTTTTCCCTTTCTCTTCTTTCTTTGTGGAAGAAGTGGGAATGTTCAGTTATAGATTTCATTATTCAATGCATAACCATGTGATTACACCAGGAGCTACTGATTGTACACTTAGGATGGATTGTATGATGTGTGAATAAAAGTGCTTAAATATTAAATAGAATGATACAAGTGCTGGAGAAGATGTGGCGAGTTAGATATACCTATTCATCCTTGGTAGGGAAATAGAATAGCACAGCCACTCGGGAGGGCTGTACTATTGTTGGAACCTGATGGTTCCACAAAAGGCTAAGACAAGGTTGCCACCTGATACTGCAACCCCATTATTATGTATATACTTGGAAGAACTGAAAGCAGGGACATGAATGGACATGTTCACTCTGGTGTTTATGGTGGTATTATTCATGATTGCCAATGGATGGGGGTGGCCTTTGTATATATCCACTGATGAACAGAAGTGTGAACTGTGGTGTGTACATATGATGGAATGTTTGCAGCTGTGGAAAGGAATGAAGTCATGAGGCACGTACCTAGGTGAAAGAACCTTAAGGACATTATGTTGAGTGTGCTAAGCCAGAAATGAAAGGGAAAATATTGTATGGTCTCACTAATACAAACTAACTATAATTGGAAAATCTGAGAATTGAGTTTGAAGACACAGGTTTCAAAAGGATAGACAGTGAGCAAAGATAGAGCAGTCAATGCTAAAAAGGGACAGAATGTTCAATAAGACTCATTCGGAAATGAATAGAACAATACTGTATAAAAATTAGGCCCTAGATTGTAAGGTTTTACAGCAGTCACATTTATTCCTGAGTTTTAACTATTATCTCTAAATTTTGAATTACTTTTGCTCTTTCAGTATACCCTGGAAGTTCCATGGAACTTTGCATATTTGTGTAAAACTGAGAGTTCTGGAGTTCTAAATGTCAGCATTACTCCATACAGCAACTGCTAAAATGCAGAAAACAAGATCAGACTTCAGTTAGAGATATGTTTGAAGTGGTTCTGGTTAGGACTAAGTAAATCAGAATACACCGGTTAAAGGATGATATTTTCTTATTTTTACATTCTAACTTCTGTCTGAGACTAAAGGAAGAGAAGTTTATTTGGTCCAAAACTTAAATTTTCTGCAGCATACTGTCTAATTTAATCTGTTTGGTCAATTTATTTGCACAACATAATTGCATGGAATCTAAAATAGGAAATTAGACCTTGTTATTCTGTATAGGTTAATGGAATACCTGGATACATTACAGAGTATTTGGGGCAGAAAACTTAAAAAAAAAGTGTTTGCAAAGTCCCTTGAGGGGCTGGAGGAAAATATGGCACTACTAAAATTCCACACCTGGGGAATATCTGACATTCACTCAAACATTAAATTGGGACTCACAGTTTAATAAGCCACACCCTTGATCTTGAGACTTGCCTTTATGAAAATTATTTCTGTAATGACAAAACCTAGCCTACTTATAATTATGGCTAATTCACCCTGAGGGAGCCTCTTTTGTTGCTCAGATGTAGCCTCTCTCTGTAAGACACACTGTGCAAATAAACTCACTACATGACTCCCTGCATGACACACGACTCCCAGGAGTTTGTGTTTTTGGCAATATGGAACATAACTCCCAAGGATGCACATGGTTCTGACATTGTGAGATTGACAATGCCTTCTTGACCAAAGTGGGGAATGATATCAAATAAAGTTTCAATGGTTAAGAGATTTCAAATAAAGTTGAGAGGTCATTCTCGGGATTACTCTTATGCAAGCTTCAGCCAGATATTACAAATTGAGACAGTATGCCAAACCCCAATCAAGAGTATTCCTGAAAACTCTAAAGAATACCCCAGGCTCTATCTAACACTTCATAAAAGTTTTAGTCATTATATTTTTTCAGAAACTTAAAGCCTCCAGATGACTCCTTTGCCAGATACTCCCTGACATCCAATAGTACCAGTCTCTCTAAGAACATCAACTATTTTCATTCCAATGCCCCAAGTTGGCACCACTTTTCAGCATGAAGAAGTTAGCATAGCGTGGTCATTGTCCAGATATCCCTGAAGATTGACAATGATCAAATGAGAGGGAGGAGGTGTAATTTAGAACTTAGGATTTAACAAATGATTGTAACTATGGATTCATTATATAGATATTTCTTTTCAGTTTCTACTGTATAAACCCGAAGAAAATACCTGTAGTTGTTGAGCTGTATTCCAACAGCCTTTAAATATGAAAATGGTTGTATAAATATATAGCTTTTATCTTGTGACTGCATGATTGTAAAAACCTTCTGACTGAAAACCCCTTCTATTCAGGGTATGGATAGAAAGCAATAAAATAAAGACGTGCGTGAAAAGAAAAAGCCAGAAAGAAGAACACATTAAAGCCCCAGAGAATCTGAAAGAGGAAAGCAACAGAGCAGCTCAGAGAGAGAGATGGATGCTAAAAACCAGTAATATACAGAAGCTCAGAGAGGAAGCTACTGAAGCCAAAAGCTAGAAAGCAGAGAAGGGAGGGACAAGGATAGGCAATGTGTGCCTTCCCATGTGACAGAGGAGTCCATATTCACAAGCAGATTTCTTCAGGAAGAAGATATTTTGTTGATACATTGATTTAAACATTTTCATGGCCTCAGAAATTTTAACATGTCAGTCAATAAATTCCCATTGTAAAAGCCAACTCATTTCTGGTATTTTGCATCTCATCAACTTTTGCAAAGTAAAACAACACAAATAAACAGATATATACTCATACTTATTTACATGAAATGTTCTTATATTAAATTTAAGAACTTTGGAATAATATATGTTTCTGACTATTGTAAACATTCCATTTTAAACTGAAACTCTTTTATCAGTTTTCCTAGTTGTATCCATTAGATTATAAATGAACATTGGTTTAATAACCCCTTTAATTCAATTAGAGAAAAGAACACTGTGAAAGATTTTATTTACTAGTAGAATCTTTCATAGAATGAAACTCAATTATCTGAATAATTTTCATGTTGCATGCTAAAAATAAAACAGTAATACATTATTAACTGTATTTTAATGACCTACCAGCTACCAAAGTGATTTGATCTGCCTTCAGTTTTCTAGAAATCAAATAATCAGTAACATCTTTGCATTCAAATAATTAAATACATATTTTTAAAGTAATTCACTTTTTTGTCCATATATGTATATATGAATTTATATCCATGCACATATGCATACTAATACAAACATATCCATTTATATAGATTAGTGTCAGAATGTTTGAAAATGAATGAGATAGCAAGAGAGATAGTTCATAGTATTTTTGAAAATTTATCTAAGCCACTTTCCTTTAAGATCTATATTTTTGACGACAGCGTGAGAATGATTGAAGTGAAATAGATTTTATTATTTTTCAACACATACTGATGTCATTCTACAATATTTCATAATACCCTAATGTGGGTCAAACTACTCTATATTGAATGGAGAAAGGAAAGAAACTAAACCAAAACAAGCAAGAATATTGCATTGTATGACTCAAAACTTATAAAGTGATAAATATAATTTATTATTCTTTCTGCATCTAAAGTCCAATTAAAAATAATGGGATGGGGAAAGGAAGAGTGAGGAGCAAGAAAAAAAGGAACAGATGAAGAATGCAAGGAAAGATGGGAGAGAGAGAGAGAAAAGAAAGAATGAAGAAAATTTTAATATTTATGGAGGCCAAGAATAATTACTGCAAAATTACAATAACAATGTTTTTCCCTTTTCTTTGCCTCTTAGTTCCTCTTCATCTAGTAGTCAGAAATGTTTCAGATAAATGTGGAAATAGCTATGAACTTTGGTGGACATAGAAAATTTGGAAAATTAGTGTATTTTATTCAGGCAAATATTAAGGATAATTGGAGATATGTCAAATGCTATACAGTTTACATATGACATTTCATATAAATGTGCAATTTAAAAATGAATTTCATGCCAAATAATCTTGTACAAGTGAGGCAGGTATTATGGCATTATTTTGCAGCTGAGAAACTGTTGGTGAATTTTCTAATGTCACAAAGCAAGTAAGTAAGGGAGCTATACCATAGTTAGTTCCCCTCTATGAAACTACAATGAGTTTTATTCATAACTATCATCTAAGAATGCTAACAATATTACTACTAAAAAAATCATATAAGATAACATATTGTTTATGAGTGTTCTATGTGTAGAGTACTCTGATTTAATTAGCTCACTAAATTCCTATATTGCCCCCTTAAGATAGGAGGCTTCCCCATTCCTATTTCATTTTTGAGAAAATTAGAACTTAAATAATTTAAGTAATTTGCTCAAGGCGACACAATCATTAACTAATGAAACTTGAATCACATTCAGGATCCTGGATTTACAAAACTTAACACTATATTTTCTTTATAAATTTAAATAACCCGCAATTTTCATAAAAGTACATGAAGACTGAGTTCATACCATTTTCAAGTACACAGTGTATTTAATATACTTGGGTCTCTAAACTGTGTATTGTTACTTTTTCACACTTAGCTAATTTAATAAATCCATTGCTGATCTACCTATAGGCATATGCAGGTATAAAATATTTTTAAAATACTTTTATTCTTTTAAATTAAAATATGGATGTCGTGTAAATATTTCACCAATCCTGAATTGAACCTCCAACTAAATAACATCAGCAAAAAATATCTCTGATTGGCAAAATTGAAATAATGTTTAAGGAAAAATAATCTTTGAGTATTATAGCATTTAAAAGAAGGATAAAACATTTTTTTAAATGTGACCAAAACCCCTGCTAATTTGTTTCTGTCAAAATATCTCAAGTAAAAAGGTATATCTCTAATATATTTACTAGCTTTAACAAGTCTTTTTCACTTGATTTTTTGGACTATATTATTTACATCTTAAATAAAACAATCACAGAAAAATAACAATGATTGGAGATTAAGCAAAAATATGTATTTTTTTATTTTATGAAGGAAATTCTATGACTCTAATACAGAGTTCAAAATTATGAAGAAATAATAGGTCACATTTCATGTTTTTTTTTCTGCCAAAGAAAAGCGACTGAAAGTGGAAAACAGCTCAGTTGCCAAAAGTTTCACTTGCATTTTTGACTGCTTTGCTATTTGTTTTATATTGTACAGGTGCTAAAAAGAGATAGCAAAATAAACGAATTACAAAAGACACTTGCAAGGCAGTATGGGTATAAGTTTGGGTAACATCGCTATGACTGTAATGATAGACATTTTGTAATTACACAGGGACTAACAACTGTATTTCTATTTTCTTGACTGGTTGTCATGAACAGTCCTTTCTAAGTTGCATCAATATGAGCATTGGAAAAGAATACTGATGGCTCTTTTGAATATCCAACATGTTTTGCTTGAGGATTATGCAAATCAGGTCTTAAATTCTCATTAAAAGATAATATTTAAGCTGAACACCAAAAACTCCCAGTTAAAATTCAGATCAGTGAAGCATGAAGTTAGTAGGTAGAACCTTACTGGTTTATTGTGTGCACTGCTACACTGCATAAATATTCTATTTGCATCCTGTAATTTTTATATACCTGGTATTCAGGCATCCTCTCTCCCTTTATTATGATATATTCATATATTTTTAGTATGAATAGCAGAATATCTCCATGCAAATTTAATGTTTATTTTGAGAAAAAATTTTAAATTTCTAGTACAGGATCTGAGTCTCCAATATAGTAAAAAGTATTAGAACTGTGAGCTTAAGCGTGAGGGCCTCTCTTAATATCAGAAAACTCAGGATTTTGGAGAAGTTAGAGAAATAATTGAGAAGATCCTTGCAAATTTAGTGCATTTTGTTTTACCTTCTAACCCTTGTGCCAATGAAAGAAAAAAAGTGTTAATAAACAAAATGTTTAAATTATTAATGGAGTTCCCTAAGTGTCTTGATGTATTAAATGCTTTCAGTAACTGCCTTTGCAATTTTATTACAAATTGTACAGTGAATTAATAGTTGTATTGCTTGCATTTGAAGTATTTCAGGAGGAATCCTAGATATCAACAAGTCATAGTAATATTAAGGGATGTCAAAATTAAACTTGTAAGGGTTGGGGTTTGGGGTATGTGAATACTTCGAAACAAAAGAGCATGTTCTTCAACCTACGAAGAAATCAAATTTCATCAAGTGACGCATGGACTATGCTTTATGAAAAAAAAAACAGTATTTCTCAACAGACAAAACTGGAAGAGAATTTAGGGTGATCAAAACAAAAATCTACTCACACTTGACCCTTGCAGTATTTGTTTTCTATTCATATTTATTTAGAGAGAACTGATATGCTTCATAAATATGAAATTATGTTCAGACAAAAAAATCTACATATATATATAAACAAATATCTTTGGGAACATTGAAGATTGTTTACAGCAATAACTTTGAACTGAGAAGCAGATCAAAGGGTGCTGTATTGCTGTGGCAATAGATTTCTGGTCTTAATATTATTTTTGAAGCAGGCTATATTAGCTTTGTAATATGGATAATTGGAAATGCATTAGGTGGTATTCAGACAAGCTGACCATGTTCACATCTCATTCCTTTGTGAAGGTTCACATGTATTGTTTATCAGAAATGACTTTCTCACTTTGGAACTTTTCAGTGATGAGCTTATTCTTTCCAAAAGGACACTAGTGCTATGATTTATAATGAAGGGATTCTCATTAAACCGTACACTGCTGTATTGAAATGCATGATTACACTAAAAATGCTGATGCAAATGTTTTTCTTTATATTACACTTTGAGTTGGTTGATTTCCGTGAAAGTGAAATCAAGGACAAGAGCTTATTCTTCTTCATCTGCATAGAGATGAAGATGCTGTATGTATTCATTATTTCTTCCTGCACTGTCTCACTTTTACATACATGGTATATATAGTATGGGGAAAGAAATTATTGTAAGGAAATATTTAATGGAACTCTAATTTTTATATTGCAGGTAGGTTAGCTTAAAAAATTAGAGTAATAAACATCTCCATTTATGAAAGTTTAGTAAGGTCTATGTAATTTGAATATGATTGACTAAATTAATAGCATTTAAAATGCATTTTATAATAACAAATTTTAATAACATCGCTATAGGTAAGGAAGTGGTTTAATAATTCACCTCACAGTGAACTTTCGTTAGAAGATATGTTTAAATAACATGTATGTATATTTTCCCTAAATGTGAATTCATTTTATTTTCCCATTGGTTCATCAGAAATTGCTTTCAATTTAAAATATGTTCCTAATGTAAGGGATTCTTTTATATTTTTAACGATAATAGTTTATTAATTACGTGTTGTGATGTTTTATGCATTATTTGTTTTCTCTCTTAACTAATCTTAAGTATCTAGAAAGGAGAGCTAATATTTTTTGTAAGTCATATCATTTAAATCATTTGCTTTGAAAATATACTCACTATATGTTTAATCAATATAAGAGTGAATGAATATGGGAAAATACTGGATTTATTTGACGATGCCATGACTTATGGTTGTGAATGCCCTATTGATTGGGCAAAAGTTTCAGTTGATGGGGCTGTAAGCATATAAATACCTGATCATCATATGAAGATTGCCAGATCATCATATCAGAGTGAGCAAGGCAAGAAAAAATTCGAAGAAAATTGTCCACTCTCTCAAGGAGACTTAGGATCTTCTATGATCTGACTTTACTCATTTTTTACTTTTCCAGTGGGTTCTGCAGCTACAGTGAAACCTGGCCTGTATTACCAGACTCTTTAATTTCATCTTCAGAGTAATCACCTAATCTCCATAAAAATTATGGCATCGTTGTCAATAAGAATGCTCTGGAAATCTGTCATCAAGAATATTATGTCAGAAAAGTGTTCACTGTCAATATAAACAAGACTTTGACACTTTGCATTTATTTTGTGAGAAATAAGTAACTGCTCATATTTTCTTATTTGTTTTAGCTGAGAGATATATAAGGCCTAAATTTGTGCTCCACTCTTCACTAGAGGATAGCTTTTAGAATTATTTTCATATACTACTTCCCTTGACATCAGCCTTCTCATAAAATTATAGTTAATGCTATTATCTGCATGGTATTAATTAGATGTAAATATATTTTAGTGAACAAGTCATAAATGTACAGTCATATATGTACAATTGAAAATATAAATACTTACATATTTTGATTTTGGCAAAAAATTTGCTGATAGCAATTACTGATAATTGCAGCTTGAGGAATGCAGTCTGGAAAAGTAATGCTGGATATTTTAGAACTATATACTCAAATCTTTCAGTAAATGATGTAAGAAAATGTTGATAAATGTAATTGTTCAGTATATTCTGATGCAAGTTACTCAATGCTGCAAACATTCTGAAATGCATTAAATCGTGACTTGAAATGCAGACTAAAAATTTGTCAAAGGCATATTTAAAATAATAATATATATATTTTAAAGGTAATTATTATATTTAAAAATTTTCACATTAATCATATCATAAAAGTATTCTGATAGACTGTAAACAAACCTTAAATGTTAATATTTTAGACTTTAGCATAATTATTGAAAATAAATTACTTCTAATTAGTTTCTATCTTATGGAATGGAATTTCATGACTCCTTTTAATTTGGTTGCAAAACTTTGGCATTTCAATATTTTACCTGGTTTCATGTGTTATAAATTATTAAATATTTATTTTATGTTGTTTCTCAGCTAAGCGTAATTAGGACATAATGTAAAATGCATATAAATAATTTTATTCTTCTTAAAAGGACAAATGGGACAAATTCTATATTAAGAAAAATTTATCTAGAATAAGTGGAAATTTGAACTTCAATTTTCTCATTTACATATGGGCTAGATAATCCTTACTTACACGGATTGATTGGAATGGACATGCTATTATGGTTATTGCTATTTTACTTAGGGATGACATGATACTAACCATTATTATGCTAACAGTTCTGTAAAAGCGTATGAAGATACTATTATCCTAGAGTAATAATAACATATATTGGAGTAACATCATTACCATTGCAATGTAAACAGCTAATAAAAATCTCTTCATAGGGATTTAACATAAAAAAAGAAAAAGCCAATTCTGAATTGCTCAGGACTCTGGAAGAAGATAATGACTGGAGAAGGATTGTACCAATGCTGAATTGAATAAAGAGAAAAAAATATCAGATAGGAAACTTCCATCTCAAGCTGTCTGGTCTTCTTTCCTCCCCCATACTTGGTTGTACATAGTCCAAGAAGGGCAAAAGAAACAGCAGCCAGGATCTCTCCCACCAAAGATATAGAATATAAATTCTCTCACAGCAGTGAGACAGACACCCCCACTGTTTGGAGACTTGGGGGACAGGAGAGGACATTTCAGGGCCCTGGTCAATGAAAGACAAAGAATATGAAATACATGTGTAGAGACTCAGTTTCCAACCCTGGGTCTGAAAGTTCTTCCCCCACTTGTGGGGAAAATAGTGGCAGCATGATTCTCCTCCAGGGTTATTGCTGAAAACTAGGAGAGCCAGGGGAATCCTCTGCCACAGGCAAAGTGGGGGACACAGCCCCACATTGAACCAGATTTTGGCCAGCAAAGTGAGGACACAGATACTCTGCAATTTCGGCCCTGCCCAGAGAGATGCATCCAGGACTAAAAAGCAAATAGCTTCTGAGGATGATTAATTTACTGAATAGCACCTTCTGCTGGGCAGACTGGAAAGTGCAAGAGAATTGAAGCATTTGCAAGGACTTTTCAAAACATATCCTGGGGCCATAGGACTGATTTAGACCCCCTGGAAGGTAACCACATCAGTTTTGGCTGGGAAATATAGATGACTCAACTGTCAAAGCAATGCCCCAAAATAAGCCCAGCTCTTTCAGTCCAGATAAAACAGAGACTACTGGGAGATAGAGACCTGTTTTAACCACAGACAGAGATGTTGTGGTGGTGCCCAGTACTTACCTTCATCCCTGAGGTAGCCACTGAGGACACCGGATTTTGGAGAGAAACTGGGGGCAGAGCAGTCTGACAGCAAACCAGTGAGAGAAAAAAAAAAAAGAAAACAGATAGAGGACAAACCCAACTGACAAGAAAAACCTAGGCAAAAGAGGGAAAATGACATCCAGATAAACAAAATAGAAAATCAGATGTCTCATTACAAAAAAAAAAAAAATCATGATATCATGATTCATAGCAGATAGTGCCAAGATATGGCCCAACCAAAGGAACAAACTAACATCTCAAAAGAGAGATACAAGATTTGAAACACTAATTACAGATGTTCAAACAAATCTTCTAAATCAAATCAAACTCAATTTAAACAAGATGAAGGAAAATGTGGCAAAAGAGATAAAGGATATAAAGTAGACACTGGTTTGTCATATAGAAAAACTCAAAAGCTTGAAAAAACAAATGGTAGAAGTTATGGGAATGAAAGGTACAATAAAAGAGAGAAAACCACAATGGAGATGATCAGTAGCAGATTTAAAGGGGCAGTGAACTAGAGGACAGGACATCTGAACTCCTATATGCAAAAGAACAGACCACATGTTGGGTCACAAAGCAGGTCTCAATAAATTTAAAAAGATTGAAATTACACAAAGCACTTCCTTGGACCATAATAGAATAAAGCTGGAAATCAATAATAGGTGGGAGACAAGACAATTTGCAAATATGTGGAGGTAAAACAACACATCTTTAAACAACTAGTGGGTCAAAAAGAAATAACAGGAGAACATAGTAAATATCTTGAGACAAAGGCAAATTAGAAAAAAACATATCAAAACCAATAAAATTGGTGGACCTTTAGTCAGGCTGACAAAGAAAAAATAAAGAGAGGATTCAAATAAAATAAAATCAGACATGGGAGGGGGACATAGCTACTGAAGAGATAATGAAAGGACATTATGAGCAGCTATATGCTAACAAACTAGACAACATAGACAACATGAATAACCTTTTAGAAAAGCATGGATAACCAATATTGACTCAAGAAGAAATAAAAGATATCAACAAAGCAATCACAAGTAAAGAGATTGAGTCACTCATCAAAAGACTCCCAAAAAAGAAAAGTCCAGGACCAGATGGTTTCACACGTGAAGTCTACTAAGCATTCAAGAATGAATTAGCATCAATCTTGCTCAAACTCCTCAAAAAATTGAAGAGGAGGGACAGCTATCCAACTCATTCTATGAAGCCAACATCACTCTAATGCCAAAGCCAGACAATGATACTGCAAGAAAAGACAATTACAGACCATTTGTAATGACTATAGATGCAAAAATCTTCAACAAAATACTTGCAAATCAAATTCAACAGCATATTAAAAGAATTATGCACCATGACACTGTGGCTTTTATTCCAGGTATGAAAGGGTGGCTCAACACACGAAAATTGGTTAATGTAATACACCACAATAGTAAATTAAAGAGGAAAAACCACATGATTACCTTGATTGATGTTGAAAAGTCATTTGAAAAAAATCAGCATTTTTTCTTTATGAAAACATTTCAAAGTATAAGAATACAAGAAAACTTCCTCAATGCAATAAAGGGAATATAGGAAAAGCACACAGCCAGCATAATCTCTATGGGGAAAGACAGAGAGCTTTCCCTCTAAGATCAAGAACAAGTTAAGGATACTCACTGTGACTATTGCTGTTCAACATCGCGCTGGAAATTCTAGCTAGACCAATTAGTCAAGAAAAAGAAATAAAAGCCATCCAAATTGGAGAGGAAGAAGTAAAACTTTCATTGTTTGCAGATGACATGATCCTATCTGTAGAAAATCTCCAAATAACTGCTAAATGCCTTAGAGCTAATAAACGAGTACAGCAAAGAAGTAGGCTGCAAAGTCAATACACAAAAATCAATGGTGTTTTTATACACCAGCCATGATCAAACTGAGGAGGAAATTAAGAAAAAAAAATCCTTTTACAATAGCAACCAAAAGAATAAAATATTTAGGAATACATTTAACCAAGGACATAAAATACCTGTACGTAGAAAACTATACAACATTGCTAACAGTAATCAAGGAACACCAAAATAAATGGAAAGACGTACCATGCTCATGGATTGGAAGACTAAATATATTTAAGATGTCAATTCTTCCGAAATTGTTTTATAGGTTCATTGCAATACCAATTAAAATCCCAACAAGTTATGCTACAGAAACAGAAAAATCAATAATCACATTTATTTGGAAGGGCAGCATATGCCAAATAGCCATAAACATCTTGAGAAAGAAAGCTGAGGTGGGAGGTATCACACTACCTGACCTTAAAGCATATCCTATAGCTACGGTGGTCAAAATAGGAATGTACTGGCATAAAGATAGATGAACTGACCAATGGAATCAAAGGGAGAGCTCAGAAGTGCACCCTCTTACTTATGACCAATTGACTGTGACTAAGGCAGAAAAGTCAACTCAACTGTGACAGAATGGCCTTTTCAAGAAACGATGCTTGAAGAACTTAGTATTCATATTCAAAGGAATGAAGGAGGTCCCCTATCTCATACCTTATACAAAAATTAGCTCAAAATGGATCAAAGACCTAAACATCAGACTAAGGCCTTAAAGCCTTTAGAAGAAAATGTAGGGAAATACTTTAAGGATCCTAAGTATTTATTTTTTCAGAAACCTAAGGACTACAGATTGATACTAAGCCAGATAAGTCCTGAAACCCAGAGCTACCAGTTGCTTCAAGAATAATAGCCAGGTTCATTCCTCTCCCCCAGGTCATCATCCCTTTCCAGCACAAAGAAGTTAAAATGGTCATTGCCCAGATATCCTTGAAGACTGAGAAAAAAGATCAAATGAGAGGAAGGAGGTATAACTGAGGAATTAGGATTTAGCAAATGACTGTGACTGCTGTCTTTATATAGATATTTCTTCTTAGAGTCTGTTGTTTTGGAATGGCCAAAACAAAACACTTGAGGTTGTTGAACTTTAATTTAGTAGTCCTAATCTTTGATTATGATTATACAACTGTATTGCCTGGCTGGTATCTTAAACACAGTCTTGTGGAAGAATCTCAGCCAGAGGGCCAATTTACACCATGTCCCATGAGATAATGTGTGCTGTTTAAGTTGCTAAGTATTGGGGCATTTTTTTTACAAAGCAAAAGATAACACAATAAATTATTTGAAGATTAGTATGAAAAACTTTACATTAATAAGCCTGAAAACTTAGTTAAAAATAGATAAGTTCTTAGAAAGATATATTTGATGCAAAAAAAATAGAAGACAAAGAAAGTTTTATCCATAGGAAGATTCGAATAAATAATATGCCACCAACAGATAAAAAAATACAAAAAATACAGAATGTCAATCTTTGACATAGTGTTCCATAAAATTTAAAATGTGATTCTTTTTATGCACTAGTATGATCTTGATACAATATCCAGATAATAACTATTAAGAAAGGAAAACTAAAGACCAATATTACTCAAGGAAATTGAGGGAAATATTCCTACTTCTGTGTGATGGTTTGAAGCTCTAAATACCCTCGAAAAGTATGTTCTTAAAATTAATCCATTCCTTTGGGTATGTACCCATTATAATTAGCATGTTTTGGTGAGTAGAATCTTAAGTTACAATGCAACCCATCTTATTTAGGGTAGGCATTCATCCTTATACTGGAGTCATACGAAAATGAATTTCAGACAAAGATAGATAAAACCATGGAAGCAAGAAGCTGAAAGCAATGAAGCCAGGAAGAGAAGGGAGAGACCAGCAGACATGCCATGTGTCATACCAAGTGACAGAGGAGCCAGAATCACCAGCAGTCAGTCTTCAGGGAGAAAGTGAGAAAGCATTGCTCGATGATGCCTTGATTTGGATATTTACATGGCCTCAGAACTGTAAGCTTGTAAGCTAATAAATTTCCATTGTTAAAAGTTGACTTATTTCATGGTTTCTGCATTTCAGCAGGCTAGCAATCTAGAACATTCTGCTAAAATTAGCAAAGGAAATTTGTCTATATTATAACATAAATAAGTTGCATTTATCCCAATAATGAAAGATTTTGCCATAATAGACAGTCTATTAATTAATGCAACCCATTCTGAAAGCAAATGACACAAGACATAATGCTCTCAATAGATGCAGAAAATCTATTTATTAAACTTCAACTCTGTTCACAATAAAAACTTGGAGCAAATTAGAATTAGGAAGACATTTCTTTTTTTTTTTTTTTAATTTGCATATGGGCAGGAGGCACCAGGGATCGAACTCCAGACCTCCAGCACGGCAGATTGGAGCTCTGCCTGCTGAGCCACGGCAGCCACCCAGGAAGACATTTCTTAATGTGATAAAGAAAACACAAGCATCACATTTAATCAAGAAATATTTACATTAAAATCAGTAAGGAGCCAAAAATACCCACTGTATTAATCTGGATCTAGTCTGGAGAGAGAGAGAAATCACATGGTAAATTAAACAGAGGAAGTTCAATATAAATAATTATTAATTATGATAAAAAAGTAAGTCTAGGATACCAGGAAACACTATAGGGTACTTTAGGAGTAGGAAAGAGTACACAGGAAGGACAAAAACTGCATTGGTAGTCTGGGCAATGGCAGAGCAGAGAGTCTTCAGAGCATGTGGGCACATAAGTGGAAGAAAAGAGGTTGCAGAAAGAATGAATGAACAGTATGTGGCCCCTTGGATCACAGGTATATGGGAACTTACCCAGAATCCCAGGGGCCAGCATGGACAGTGGACCTGCAAAGTTGACAGGCTGTCCATGCCTGGCTCTTCCTCATCCAGAAAGCTGCCAAAAGGTGTCTCAGCCTCCCATGATCAGAAAACTGCAGAAGAACCAGCTTGTGGGCCCTTGGCTTAGGTCATGCTCCACTGGAGGTTTTCATATCCACACTTTGAACAACCCCTACCTGCCCAGAAATTTAAAATAAGCTTCTTCCTCCTACTATGTCCCTCCAGTGGCCCCACTGAGAAAGCTTAACATCTTGTTCACTTTAAAGAAAACTAAAGAAATCCTGCTTATGATAAAACATACATTGAAGGATGTATTTGGAGCTGAGCATAATAAATTGACGGCACCCTCATAATCCAAATTAATAATCAGAATTTTGTAGAATTAATTAAGGAAGTATGACCTGATAATAACATAATTATTTGGAAATTAAGAACTAAAATTCATTATTTTCAGACACTGGTTACATAAAAAACTCAAATGATTTTTTGGGGCTATATTATTTATATACATTTAAAAAGTTTATTAATGTGGTATGAGTTTAAATATATGGTGTATAACAAGTTGATATTTTTATTTACTAGGAGCAAATACTTATAAAATTAACTACAATCATTGTTAAATAGCAACATATTATAGCAGATATGTTATAAATTTGAATTAGTCTAATAAAATTAGGTCTAGAGTTTATGTAGAAACTTAGAAAAAATTGTTGTAAGGTATTAAATTCGAGAGGCAATGACTCAGTATTATATGGATATCTCCTCTTGAAAAATTGATCAAAGGGTTCAAAACAATTTCAATCAAAATCCTAATTAGGATTTTATGGGATTTAACAAGTTAATTCTATATTTTATATGAAGAAATCTGAAGCCTAGGTGGGTTGCATTTGGGAACAAGCACTCTAGAAGACATAGGAAATATTGAGTGTAATTGTCCTAGCAACTATTATCACAGAAATATATAACACAATAAAACCAGTGAAACAGATAAGACTATACAGAAATAGGTCCTAAGGTTTTTGGAATCTTCCTATATAGCAGACATGAGATTATAGATCATCTGGTAAATGAGGTATTATTTAATAGACCTTTATCCATATGGATTTATATGTAATTATTTTTGGCAAATACTTGTCAACAGTTCATTTTCTCTGATGTCAGAAATGGTTGTAAGTATACTAAAAGATTATAAGATTTTTTTCTAATATAAATGATCATCCATATTTATTGGACATTTCAAAAATGTAACTTTATTATCCTCAAGATGCCTTTTGTAATCTTTGAAATAAATATATTAGGTTTTTAGAAGAAATATTTTAAAACATTATTTCATTTCTTTTCATTTATCTTCATTTATACACAAAAAGATCATTTACTTCTAAAATGTACCTTTGATACCTTAATTTAAATTTATAAAATATCTTGAAACAATCCTAAGATATTAGGCTATGTTTTAAACAGATAATGGAATACCTACCAAGTAACTTCATTTACTACTGAGTTTTATGTCAAAGTAATATATTTTGCCTTTCTCTTTTGCAGAACTAATTTTATCATGAATTGATAAGCACATTTCTAGACAGTCAACATTATAATTGAGGTATTTCTGAAATATAAATCAATTTCGAATTGCCTATTTGAAATTATTACATCATTTATGAATCTGTCCAATACCATATAAAAATTGAGAAATGTGCCAGGTATTTAATTATGGTAGGTGGTTCAGAGACTTCTAAAAGATTTGTGTTTGACAATGATCAGAGCATTTAAACTAAAGCAACATATAAAAATGTTCTCAAATGATTGATACATTTTATGTAAAATGGGCATTTTCCAAGAATATCGTAATTATTCTGAGGAACAGTAATTAAGCACACCAGTTATTCACGTAGAATTTAAGCAGAATTGAGGTGCAAGCAATGAAAGTTGCAATTAAAAATAGTATAGTTGCTTTGTCATAAGTTAAAAAATGATTATAAAGGAGTCTCAGCACAAAGGTCACTCTAAATTTAGGATCATTACTAAGACAAATCAAATATACATTTTAACACTAGGTAATAGATTTCTGGAAAGATAACTTATTGAAAAAAAGATGAATTTAAAAATAAAGGAAATATTATAGAATCATGCACACTTTAATAATCACATACTGGAAGAGAGTTAAGAGAATATTTGAAGAAATTTTCATCAAAAATAGAAAACCAATAGGCTGTATTGAATAATACTGATTTTGGGGGGAGTTTGTTATTTATTGGTTATCTCATAGATTCAAATACTATTTACAGAGATACAATGTAAATATTAGTTAGAAATTTTTCTCAAAGGAATTTTTCCACCTGGAGAAAGATTTTAAAGGTCAGCTAGGTCATCAAAACTAGAAAGCAGGACTGAAATGTAGTCAAGTATAAACAAATCATCCAGTGTCTCCTGTTTCCAAAGTATCTCTTTGTCTTGTGCAGTTTTACACGTTGAATGTTGTATGTATGTTCCTGACAATTAAGATTCTGCTGAGAATGCTTTACATGTAATAGATGGAGAGGTACAACCTGTCCAAGCCCTCTCACAAGACCCTTTGTTAAATCCTATCTTCTCTGTTATAACACCTCTTTCTTTGATCTGTCTCACAATCTTTAGCAGTATTTGGGCTATGTCTATTCTAAATAGTTCATGTTGGAAAAGGCTGTTGATATTATGGGATAAAGGGATGGAATTAGTTGATATTCTGGAGAAGCTGCCCACCCCCCGCCCCGACAAGTGTCAGGACTTATCTGGCCTAGGAACCCATCTGGAGGTTATAGGTTTTTGGAAAGTAATAATAATGTGTGCAACTTTTGTAGTATCTCAGGTAGAACATTAGGTATTCTTTAGGTCTGACAAGAATGGTTTTTAGTTGGGGCTTGGCAAACCACAGTAAATAGCAATATCTAGCTGAAGTTTGCTTTAGAATAGCATCCAGAATAGTGTTGTGACTCCATTTGAACTCTTCCCTTTGCCAATGTCATATTCTGTTACATTTATTTTCCTCTTTTGGTCAGGAAGGAATTGTTCATCCCATAGTACAGGACCAGTCTTACCCCTGGAATTCATGTCCCATGTTGCCAGGGAGACTTTATCATCTGGATGTCATATTTCACCTAGGGGAGTGGGTAATAATTTTACTTGCAGAGTTAGGATTAGAGAGAGAGCCACATTTGAGTAACAAAACTAAGAAAGAACTCATAGGCATAACTATGGGTAGGCTTAACCTCTCTGTCACATTAATAAGCTTCACAAGAGCAAGTCTACAAGTTCAAGGGCTTGGCCTATTGACTTATGAGTCATTAATATTTGAGACAGTATCAGGGGTTTTCCCAGGGTAAAGTTTAATAGCTCCATATATTTTCTCCTGTTCCTCAAGAGACTTTGCCAATAATTTTTTTAACTTTTTTATTATATAGTATAACATATATACAAAGCAAAGAAATTAAAAGCAATAGTTTTCAAAGCACTCTACTACAACTACAGGACAGATCCCAGAGTTTGTCATGGGTGACCACATGATCGTCTCATATTTTTCCTTCTAGCTGCTCCAGAATACAGGAAGCTAGGGGGCTTAAATATTTTTTTTATTATCACAAAATAATTTTCTTTCCTTTTTTTGTGAAAAATAATATATATAAAAATACAAAAAAAGCTATGCATTTCAAAGCACAGCACCACAATTAGTTGTAGAACATATTTCAGAGTTTGACATGGGTTACAGTTCCACAACTTAAGGTTTTCACTTCTAGCTGCTCTAAAATACTGGATACTAGAAGAGACATCAATTTAATGATTCAGCATTCATATTCACTTGTTAAATCCTATCTTCTCTGTATAACTCCACCATCACTTTGATCCTATTATCCCTCTCTTTAGGGGTGTTTGGACTATGGCAGTTTTGAACTTATCATATTGGAAGGATCTGTCACTAATATGGGATAGGGAAATGGAACTATCTGATTTCTGGAGAGGCTGGGCTTGGTTTCAGGGCTTATCTGAACCAGGGACCCATCTGGAGGTTGTAGGTTTCTCATAAGTTACTTTAGTGCCTGGAACCCATGTGGAATCTTATATACTGCCCTAGGTATTCTTTCAGAAGGGGGGAATGGTCCTGGTTGGGAGATGACAGGTTATGATGGGTAGCAAGGTCTAACTGAAGCTTGCATAAGAGCAACCTCCAGAGTAGCCTCTTGACACTATTTGAACACCTTCATTCATAAGTATGCCCCATCATTCACCAATCTACTTCTCTGTCAGTGTATCTTTCAGCCACCTGCATTCATCAGGCATCACGTAGAGGGCCCAAAGTCCACAGTCCATCAACATTCTCAATTTTAGATGATTTCATTGTTCCCCAGAGAAAGAAAACCAATAAACACACCCTCCCCAAATAGGTAATCTAAACCTCATCTTAACACTTGTCCCCCCCACCCCATTATTTACCTCTGCTATTGAAGTGGTAGGACTGATGGTTTCCTTTTGAATATAGCTCATAGCATGCAATTGCAGTATACCTACAGGAATCATACCTGTACCCTGGACTTAAACGCTCTTTGTACAAGAGACATATCTTTGAAGTAATTCTTGTGATTCCTAGTGTTAATCAGTGGGACACGTAGGTCTATACAACCCCTTTTAATCTTGTTCATCTTCAATATGGTAATATTACTTATAGACCCACTAGAGAACCACCTTCACTCTTATCTATTCCCCTACATTGGAGTTCAACCTCATTAGCTAACAGTTCACCCATCTCTAGCTCATATGTATCTCTAAGTCCCTTATACGCTGTATTATAAGCCTTTGATTATACCTTTATGCTGGTAATAAAAGTGGAATCATACAGTATCTGTCCTTTTGTGTCTTGTGTCTGGCTAATTTTACTCAACATTATGTCCTAAAGGCTCATCCATCTTGTCATGTGCTTCAAGACATCATTTTGTCTTACTGTTGCATAATATTCCATCATATTTATGTACACCACATTTTGTTGAACCACTCATCCATTGATAGGCATTTGGTTTGTTTCCATCTTTTGGAGATTGTGAATAATATTGCTATGAATATCAGTGCACAAATGTCTGTTTGTGTCATTGGTTTCAGCTCCTCTGGGTATATACCAAATAGTGCTATTGCTGGGTTATAGGGCAGCTCAATATTTAGCTTCCTAAGGAACCACCAAACAGTCTTCCATAGTGTCTGCACCATTATACATTTCTACCAGCAGTGCATAAATGTCCCAATTTCTCCAGAACCTCTCCAACATTTGTAGTTTCCAATTTGTTTAATAGCTGCCATTCTTATAGGTGCTAAGTGGTATCTCACTGCAGTCTTGATGTGTATTTGTCTTATGGCTGATGAAAATGAGCGGCTCTTCAAGTGCTTTTGAGTCATCTGTATTTGTTCTTCAGAAAAATGCCTACTCATGTCTTTAGCCCATTTTATACTTGGCTTGTCCTTTTGTTGTTGAGTTGTATGATTTCTCTGTATATATAGGAAATCAAACCTTTGTCCAATATGTGATTTCCAAATATTTTCTCCCTTTGAGTTGGCTGCCTTTTCACCTTTTTAACAAAGTATTTTGAAGTGCAGAAGTCTTTGATTTTGAAGAGTTCCCATTTACCTATTTCTTCTTTTGTTGCTTGTGCTTTGGGTGTAAAGTTTGGGAAGCTACCTGCTATTACGAGATCTTGAAGATGTTTTCCTATCTTTTCTTCTAGAAGCTTTATGGTGTTAGCTCTTACATTTAGGTGTTTGATCAACTTTGTGTAAATTTTTGTGTAGAGTGCAAAATAAGGGCCCTCTTTCATCCTTTTGGCTATTGATACCCATTTCTCCCATGCCCAATCATTGAAAAGACGATTTTGTCTTAGTTCAGAGGATTTGGGGGCCTTGTCAAAAATTAGTTGACCATAGATTTGGTGGTCTATTTTTGAATTCTCAATTGTACTCCATTGGTCAATGCTTTGGTCTTTGTGTCAGTAACATGCTGCTTTGGCCACTGTGGCTTTATAACAGGTTTTAAAGTCAAGGAGTGTTAATACTCCCACTTTGTTCTTCTTTTTAGGAAGTTTTTAGCTATTTAGGTCTCTTTCCCTTCCATATGAATTTGGCAATTAGCTTTTCCAAATCTTCAAAGCAGATTGTTGGAATTTTGATTGGTACTGGGTTTAATCTGTAGATCAATTTGGGGAGACTCATATCTATGAGCAGGGAATGCTTTTTACCTACTTAGATCTCCTTTGATTTCTTTTAGCAATGTTATTTAGTTTTCTCTGTACAAGTGCTTTACATCCCTAGTTAAGTTCATTCCTAAGTACTTGATTCTTTTAGTTGCCATTTTGAATGTTTTTTTTTC
>PVIY010012368.1:0-62225 GCA_004026745.1 Myrmecophaga tridactyla | reverse complement strand
GAAAACTAGGCCAAATAGCTCTGTATGTCCCTTCTCTTATTTTTGAGTTCTTAGATTACCGAGTTCCCATTGCCTTGTGTATTAGTCAATGTTCTCTATGGAAAAAGAACCAACAGGATGAATACACACACACACACACACACACACACACATATATATATATAATGTAAATTGTATATAGAATATATACATATATATATTTATAATTTAAATATGAGATTTTTCGATAGGAATTGGTTCACATGACTGTAGCACATCCAAATGTATATGGCAGGCCACAACTGGGAACTCCAATGAAGTTTTGGATGAATTCCCTCAGAGAAGATGGCTGGCTGGCTGAAGTAGAGATGGAAATTCTCTCTTCTGAATATTGAAGTCATCCCATCTCCTGTTAAAGCCTTCAACTGATTGGATGAGATTTCTCTCATTGTTGAAGACAATCTTCTTGGTTGATGGTAGGTGTAATCAAACATAGACACAATCAACTTTCTAATGATTTAAGTCCATGAAACATCCTCACAGTAATAATCAGGCCAGTTCCTGCTTGACCAAACAATGGAACACCATAACTTGGCCAAGGTGACACAAGAAATTAGCCATCACACCTTGGAAATCAGTGAGGTCACTAGCCACATGCTTGCTTGTTTGTTTTTTGTATGTAATCTAAGTTTTCTCCCTGTTCCCTCAGCTAGTTTGCCAGATACAAGATATGTTCCACAGTCAGATGCATAAAGAAATGACATTAACTCTTGAACTCCCTCTAATCTGGTTTTGAATTCCAGCTATCCACTAATACTTGACACATAAAGTGAGCAATACTTTTTACTTTGCTAAATTGAATGATAAATTCCCTTGACCTCTCAGCAACACTTGACAGAGCTTTCTCCCTGCTCTTTGATACTTTTTTTCTTGGCTTCTAGGACATCACACTTCTCAGACTTCCTCTTTTTCCCATGGTCTCTCCCAGACTCCTTTCATAGTTCCTTTTTTAATTCTCCAACATCTTACTTTTGACATCATTAAGGGTTTGAGATTTGGCACTTTCCCTTCTTTATTTGTACACTTGCATAATCTCATCCAGTCCCATAATTCTAAATGCTATTTCTATCCCAATGACTGCTAAAGTTTATATCCAAATGTATTCATTTCTTCCAATTCATCACTTTTATATACAACTGCTTACTTGGCATCTCTACCACGTGAATAAAGACATCTTAAATTTAGCATGTACAAAAATTTATCCCCTGATGATCCAATTAAACTTTCTCTACCTCCAAACTTCTCTGTCTCAGTTGATGGTAATTCCATTTTTCCAGGTGCTCAGAATGATGGAGGTCACAGTTACCTCCTGCTTTTTGTTCATTCACCATGTCATTTCCACAGGATGTCCAGTCTCTTTCCTTTATGATTCTTGCAGTACATAGACTCTCCTGACTGCTATGACCTATTGCAAACTGCCTTCATATTACTCACCATCACAGGAATCACACAAACAGCCACAGGTATACTTCAAGCATCACTTATATCACTCAGATTAAAAAGGCAACGTTATTGTCAGCTTCTCCCAAGCCCTGCATGCGTTGGCTGCCTGTGATATTTCTAATCTCTCCTTTCGAGTTTCCTTTCTCCACCGTCCCACCAACCAGAATGACTTTCTCACATTTTCTAGGCATGCTAGACATGACTCCATGCTTAGTGGACATCTTCACTGGCTGTTTCCTCTTCCTGCTCACCTCTCCTCTCAGCATCTGTGTGGTGAACACCCTCATCTACTTCTTTTCTCACATCTTTTGTTAAAATATCATGTTCTCAATGTGATTGACCTAACTTCTATACATAAAGACACAACCTGTCCATCACACCACCTATTGCTTTTGAATCTTGCTTCTGAGCAATAATTTATTTTTCTTCATTAATGACCCTTGTTATTCATATAACTTACTGTATAGTCTCATCAATTCTATCTTTTTAGTTGTTTATGTCTTCTAGAATGCATCCCCTGCCAGAACAGGGGTGGCTATTTTTGTTTTGTTTTGTTTTGTTTTTTGCATGGGCTGGCACCGAGAATTGAATGTGGGTCTCTGGCATGGCAGGCAAGAACTCTGCCTACTGAGCCACCATGGCCTGCCCAGGGATGGTTTTTGTTGTTGTTGTTGTTGTTTGCTTTGTTTACTCGTGTTCTAGTTTGCTAGCTGCCAGAATGCAATGTATCAGAAATGGAATGGCTTTTTAAAAAGGGGAATTTAATAAGTTGCATGTTTATAGTCCTAAGGCCATGAAAAGCTTTAATGTCACAATTAAAGCAAGTCTATGGAAATGTCTAATCTAAGGCATCCAGGGAATGATACCTTGATTCAAGAAGGCTGATGAAGTTCAGGCAGTCTCTTTCAAGTGGAAAGTCACATGGCGAAATGTGGTCAGGGTTTCTCTCTCATCTGGAAAGGCATATGGTGAACAGGGTTTCTCTCTCATCTGGAAAGGCACATGGTGAACATAGTGTTGTGTGCTAGCTTCCTCTCCAGGCCTCTTGCTTCATGAAGCTTCCCCAGGGGCATTCTCCTTCATTTCCATAGTCACTGGTTGGTGGACTCTGCTTCTCTCAACCTCATGGCTCTGCTCAGCTCTGCTGTGTCTCTCTTCTTCTCAAAAGCAATTCTTTCCAAAAATATCTCCTCTTTTAAAAGATCCCAGTAAACTAATCAAGTCTTATGTAGAATGGGTGGAGACATGTCTCCATCTAATCAAATTTAATTCCCACAATTGATTGAGTCATATCTCTGTGGGGATGACCTAATCAAGTTTCCAACCTATAGTACTGAATAGGGATTAGAAGAAACCATCGTTCTCACAAGACTGATTAGGATTAAAACATGGCTCTTCTAGGGTACATGAATCCTTTCAAACTGGCACAATTGGTATCTTCAAAGAACCTAGAAAAGTGTCTGGCATTCACGGGGACATAATGAATTTTTGTTGAGCGAATGAATACAAAGGAACTTGTATAGTCATAGAAAAGCATGAGCTACTCTTATTGCTACTCTTATTGCATTAGCATGAATATATTTCAAAAACATAATGCACTAAAAATGAAACAAGTCAAAGAAGAACATGCACAATTTAATTAACTTTCTATACAGTTCAAAAACTGAAATAAGTAAACATATTATGTAGAGAGAAATACGTGTTTCAAATATATGAAATGTCAAATGAAAACCAAAGCAATAATCTGGCCAGGAGTCAGGAATGTTTTTAACTAGGGTGAAGTAGAGTAAAGGTAATGCAATTGGGAAAAGGCATATGGCTGGTCTTCTATGGGACCACAGACATGCAATATGTATTGGTTAAAATTTATAGATTTTATAGCTAACTTTTCTATTTATTACATGGCATATAAAAGTTAAAAATCAATATTAAGAGCTGGCCATGGTGGCTTAGCAGGCAGATAGGTCTTGTCTGCCATGTTGGTGACCTGGGTTCAATTTCCAGTGCCTGCTCAAGCTAAAAAAAAGAAAAATCAATATTAAGATCAATATTAAGATAGTTTGTCTATATTCCAGAAATTGAATTTCCAATGGAACAAGAATGGAGGCAGAGAGAACGTTTGTGGAAATGTTACATTATTTCAAGAAAGAGATCTTTAATGAATGGAAGGTGCGATAAATCTGGAGTGGATTGGACAGATTCTTGGACATTTAGAACTTAGCATCAAAGTGCCTTGCTAATGCACAAGCTGTGAAGCATGAGAATAGAATGGGACATGGACAATGCCCAGATTTATGGCTTTGACAGATAACACATCCTCACTGAGAGAAAACCCATAAAGATAGAAATATGAGGACACCAACTTTGTACATCTAGTGTCTGAGGACTATAGTATCTGAAATGGGAATGTTCCAAGTTTACTGAGTACAAGTCTGCAGTGTTTAAGTAGAAATGACTAGAAGAGATAGATGATGGAGTGTTCTACATGAATATTATACTTGAGGCCACTGCAAGGAATGGGATCTCCAGATGTCCTATTAAAAACGTGTGAAAAAAGAGAAGCGAGGCTGGCACATAATAATTAAGGAACTAACACTTAATGTCCAGGGTAAAAAGACTTAGAAAGAATAACCAGTGGGCACAAGAGCATTCAGAAAAAAAAAAAAAAACATGTTTCACTAAAATCTAGGGAATAGAAATTTTTGGAAGAAGAAATATCCAAGCAACACTTGTATGCCCGGAGAGAATTCACAGAAGATCCTTCATCACCTTTGGTGAGAATCACCATAGTCTAGTGGCTAAAAAAACTGTGGGTTTTGAAACCTATTGATTGAATTCAAATCTTGACTCTGCCACTCAATAACTGTGTGATGAACTTAATCTCTTTGTGTTTCACTGTTTTCACTCATAAAAGCAGACTGATCATGGTCATTATATGGCCACCATGAGTATTAATACATAAACTGATTAGAACAATGCTAGTATGTGGGAAGTTCTCAGAAATATGCTAGTTATTATTATCATTATGGTTAATTTTAATATTATTTTTAACTTGGCAGAAGTGCTCCATTATAGTGATTATCGGTAGAGGCAGTGAGCTGAAGAATAAGTGGAAGGCAGGTTAGTGGAAGTAGAATATGTGGGCAAATGCTATTTCATGTTTGATCACTAGTGGTGAAAGATGAAGTAGTAATAGTGTTACAGGATTGTGTTTTCTTGCTTATGTGTTTAATTTGAGATGAACTTGAGTATATTTATTTGCTGAAGGGAAATCATCAGTAGAGAAAACTTTAAAGATGGGAGGGAAAGGAAAGAAAAATCTATAACAAAGGAGTCCCTGAGAACATAGGAAGGTGTCAACCATATCATAATTGAAAGGATTTTTTTAGATGTTTAGAAGGTTGCCATTTTATTGAATGGGTGGGAGATGAAATCAACCATTGTGCTAGGAGAAAAATTGGTAAATTTGGCTGTACACACTGGATAGTTAGCCTATTGGTATTACCGAAAATTTTCAGACCATTTATTCTACAGATCAACAGACATTCAATTTCTTCCCTTATACTTTTATTTAGCCAAGTATTTATTTTTCATCAAGTCATGCATTTAGCAAACATTTCCTGAGTATGTACTATGTGTCAAACATGGCAATTATAGTTTATGGGTTTGTGGAGAGGTCAAATTAGCTAGAAAGAAGCTTATAAAAACAAAATACTGAACTATGATGAGATCTGTAAGGGAGAGATCCACAGGGTTGTAGCAGTCGAGGGAGGATTGGGAGGGCTGGCAAGCAGGTGGAGGGGCAGGAGTGGAAAGAAAGTCCCAATTTGGAACAGTACAATCAACTTATTAGGATCGATGCACATGTAAAAAGAGTAGTACTGGACTTAAATTCACTTTCACTCTTCTTTGAAAATAACAAAAACAAGAATGTAGTGCTCAAATAAAATCGACCCCATGAAAATCTCCTAAGGTTTACCAGGAGACACGTTTAGCCACTCTCAGCAGTATTCAACTGGCACTCTTACTGGTCCTTTTATATAATAATCAATATATGCATAGAGAATTGGTACCAAATCACTTATTTCAAGCCAGCTAGAAAAACAGATCAATAAATCATGAACTTTTCTTTGCTTCCTCTTTCAACTTTAACAAAACAATTATTCCAACAACTTAGCCAGCAGCCAATATTGTGATTAAAGCCATTTCTAAGGTCAGAATGTTCTGCAACTGAGACAGACCCCAGAGTTCATTTATTCATTTCCAAGAACTAAGTGAAAAAAATGTTATAATAGACATACTTGCACTCCCTCCTGGTACTAAAATTAGGAAATGATGCATTTATCCATCAAGAAACACTGAGATAATTAGAGAGGAAAATTAGGTATTTATATAATTAATTTCTGCTTTCAAGGAGAATGTGATGGTAATATAAATCTTATTAGCTATATTGTATACAATCTACATGTATTAATATAATTTAATAACTTTATAATTAATTTAAAAAGACCATGAATCTGGTATAAAAAATGAGAATTTCTTTTCTCTGAAGTAGAATGTAATCCAAATATATGTGATATAGCTTGCTTTCAACAACAGCTTAACAATATTAGGAAAGCCATCTCATTTCTCTGAGACTGACTTTCCTTCAATTTAAAATGTGGTGTTGGCTTGAATGGTCTCTTAATTTCTCCTCCCTTTAATAAATGATAGGTCTCATTGTGGACTGTGATTCAGCTAAGATTATGGTATGATCTGTTTGTTTCATGATTAATTGATCAAAACTTTAAATGAATTCATATTAGCCCCTCCTTTATTCTGGAGGAAGACTTAAAAAGGATGATTGTCAAGTTGAGAAGAGATGGAAACTTTAACATAATGCATGTTAGAAACAAGATTCCATGTGAACCCTCCATCAAAATCAAAATTGAAAAATACTGTATGCATAATCAATGATGAATTCTTAACCACGGTATAAGGAAGACCTAGATAACAGAAACTCATTTATGAAAGGACTTGGGATTAGAGCACACAAGCTCAGTAAACATTAACAATGCAATAAAATTTTTAAAAGGAACTAACACAGACTCAGAGTGCTCATGCAGTAATAGAATATCCAAGTTATAGTACACAATACAAGAGATAATTTCCAAAGACTGTTATTCAGTTTGGGGTGTCAGATTTAAAGAGGAACTTAATAAAAACTGGTGTGGGTAGTCAACATGGTGAGAGATTTAGACATGGTGATAGATGTCATCTCAATTTCAGGCCTAACTGTTTTACTGGGGTGTGATGTCCTGCAATGAAATATGCTACCTCGTGAAGGAATTACCCACAATATTGAAGATGAAATGCTGTAACACCCTGGTTTTGGTGATGAGCAAGAAGTTCTTATGTAAGACAAATTAGACAAGAGAATTAATGAGGTTTCTCCAAATCCAAAGGCTAAAGATGAATAGAATTTGGAATAATGAAAATAAAATTGTCCTCCATAGGACTGCCACATAGTGGCTAAGCACCCATCTATGTCTTATCCTGGATCCAGGCCACTTGTGATCATGGCCAAAGGTAGAGCACGATGCCAGAAGCCGCACTGCAAGTGGTTCATCATTTCCTTTCTGCTTCATCCACAGAACAGATTTAACTGATGTGAGAAAAAATACTTCTCTCACTGATTTGCTGAGATTATCATTCTATCACTGTTCTGGATGGAAAACTGATCAAATAATATCTGTGCAAAAACAAAGGGAAGTTCTATTATTCTCCAGACCTAGAAATATTCTTAGTATTTTTACTGAGTCAAAGTAATGCAGTAACTCTGATATCCAAATGGTTGATATTAGGAAGATTTTACTTCAATACTCATAAAAATTCTTTGTGTTATTCTTTTCCATTTTAGGATTGGAATTCTAGAGTATATTTATTTCTTTCTGCTTGTGCTTGAGTATTTTCTTTGTGTTAAAAATATGCCAAATTATTTGTTTAAATTACCATTTGTGAGAAACAGATTATGTATATGCCACCTATTTATAGTAAGAAGTACTCTCTGAGGGTTTAGTCTTTCTTGCAATCACTTACATAATAAAACAAGCTCTAAAAGGAAATTTTGGGGTGTTGACTCACCTCGCAAAATAATCTGTCAGAAAACAGCCCTGATTATCTTTACATGGCCATTACAAGTTGATAAAATATATTTTGGCCAAAACATGCAAACTAGCTTTTGTATCTATGTATGCTTATTTTGTTTTGTAGATGTTTTACTTAAGAAAATGGTCTAGGTATTTTTTTTTCTTTGTCTACATTTAGTTTTCTTGCTAACTTCACAGTAAGCAAATAAATTAGTTAAATGCAAAGTAATATTATTAGAGGATCTGTTCCAAGAATGTCTGTGAAATTGCATTTCAATACCCATTAGACATGGTTCTTTTTCACAATAAGCCCCTCTCTATCATTGAAAATGCAATACTGCAGCATTAAACAAAAGGCACATTAGTAAGAAAGCTTGGTTTTCAATCACTGAGCTATACATACCTAAAATAAACACCAGAATCCAATTAAAGACAAGTAAACTCTCCAGCCTGACTCACTAGCCATTTCAGTTCTCTCTGTTGTATTTTGAAAGTCTCAATAGCGAATACAAGGCTTGAGTAGGATCTGATTTGGGGGTCTGGATGGATGTGGTTTTATATACGGAGTGGGGAGGAGGGCTGGTCTCCAGGAGACAAGAGAGGTGGAGGGACGATTTCCTCAAAGAATCCTTCTGCTGTTTTCTACATGTGAGGAGCATAAATAAAATTGGGAAAGGTTGGCTTGCTGAGGAAGGTAGCCTGGTGCAGTCACCACCCGGCAACCTGGCAGAGAATTGCCTTGCCTCAGAGACCTTGGCTTGGGCCCAGTTCCAGAGAGCATCGTCAGCTAACAGCATAGCTCTGATGCTGACAAGGAAATGTCATCTTCAGGAAGCAAAGTGACTCAGAATGACTGCAGGAAGAATCTAGTGCATGTGTACTTTCACATTATTGGAATCCATATACTCGTAAATAGGTGGTGCAACTCTATTACCATAAAGAAGGCAAAAGATCTATGAACATGTGAAGAGTTTTCTCTAGGAAATAATGGGTTGATTATTATCTCCTCCAATGGTTGTATATTCAGGTTACATGCTTTGCTGAGGGAGCAGAAGAGAGGAACCTCAGTACTCAGTAATTGTAAATACCCATGCCTATTCAATGGCTATGGTTCTTCCTGCGATCAGTTCTCTCTGTCCCAGGAAGGAACTCTCACTATGACTGCCAAATTTCCAACTGAATTGAGCAATGCAAACTAAACTCAGACATCATTTGTCAAAAATATGTTCCATGTGGCACAGAGGATCTGTAGGAGCGATATATAGAAGAAAGGTGTACAGACTTGCTCAATTTCATATGAACTGTCTAGGCTGAATAATTATCCAGAATATATTTGGGAAGTTTTATAAAGGAAGTGAACACCTATAGAAATCAGCCTCCTCAAAAAAGAAAAAAGATGAAAAGACAACAACCTGGGTGGATGGCTCATTCTCAATCTCGAAGGGACATCTATAAGTGATTAAAATGTTTTATCAGTGTGCATAGCTGTCTGCATGAAATACCCCAAAGAATTAAGAGAGGATTTGGGTGAGATGATTGTATAATTTTAAAGCCTGTGTTAGATATGATGTAATACCAAAAGATACAGGTATTTTCAGAAGTGGACATGTCCATCTGTGGTGGTTTGGAGCTGTATGTACCCTAGAAAAACATATTCTTAAACATCCATTCCTATGAGTGTAAAACCATTGCACATAGGACCTTTCGATGAGATTACTTCAGTTAAAGTATGGTTCAGGATGGGTCTTAATCCCGTTACTGGAGTCCTCTATGAGCAGAATGAAACAAAGTTAGGACAAAAAGCCATGCAAAGTGAGAAGCTACAATTCAGCGGAATCCTAAAATAACTGAGAGGCCAGGAGAGGCTACCATGGGTATTGCCATGTGGCAGTGGAACCTAGGACCAAGGATCACTGGCAGCCAGTCTCCAAACCCCCAAAGACTTCAGGGAGAAAGCATCACCTTGATGATGCCTTGATTTGGACTCTCTCTTAGCCTCAAAACTGTGAGCTAATAGTTAGCATTGTTTAAGCTGTCCCATTGCCTGGTATCTGTTTGAGCTGCCTATCTAAGAAGGATTTTAAAATGGAGTTGAACATAAGCAGAGGATCTGTTGAAGACTGGTCCATAAGACTGGCCCATCTCTTAAAGAGGAATTAAGGGAAATGTTGGGGAAATCACCCTTCAAAATTATCCAGTGTGTTTGATTTTCTCAGTGAGAAGTTACAGGATTAAAAGCAATTGAGCAAGCATTTGGTAAAATGCATCTGCCTTTTAAATTACTGAACACCCACCACGAATCACGAATTGCACCGGGATATGTTTGTTGATGCTAGAATCACTGAAACAAAGAGCAGGAGAGAGAAGGTCACCATCACCAAGACCAGTAAAGCCAGACCTCATCAGAGAAAATGGCAGCAGGACAGACTCTTACTTGATGCAGTGTAAAAATTGGGAACTTCCAATGACAACAGGCCAGGGTATGAATGCTGTAGGAGATGGGCAGAGGTTGGGACTCAATCTTTAAAAGATCCTCCTCCAGTAGGCAGTTATATGGGGAGGGGAAAAATGCAATGGAAAGAATTGCCCTCATTTGGGAGATGCAAATGAGTCATATGAGGGTTTTCAAGCTAAAGAGAGACTGAAGCTGGGAAAGAATAGATGAGACAGGAAAAATTTCCTAGAATTTCAGCTCCTCTGGTGCGTGGCTAGGTTTCTGATCTGGCCAACTATAATGCACAGATAAGTGGATTTGTTCATTGTCACCACTGCAGGACTCAGGGCCAGAAAGATAGACAATTGAGCTAAAAAAATTTTTTTTTTTAAATTACATCTTTTTTTTTTCCATGGGTAAGCACTGGTAATCAAAGCCCAGTCTCTGCGGTGTTGAGCGAGAATTCTACCACTGTGCTGTCGCACCACCCTATGAATTCAAGATTTAAACTTAAAATTCTTCTGTTCTAGCATCAAAACATTTTGTTACAGAAATTTCCAATAATCATATCAAGGTACATTGCTCAATGTAGCAATAAGACCATTACTACACAAAGATAACCAGGGACATATATCTGATATATTGACTAACATTTTTCTCAGCTTTCTATCTGCTCTGGGGTTGCACCTGATTTATTTGGGTGTACAGTGGTCACAGGATTTAAACATTAGGGTCCTGTTGCCTTGTGCTAATGAACACCTTCTATCTCACTTGAATTTCTGGATGTTGATTTTACTACAAGACTTGGATTTTTGACAAACACACCTGCAGTTGCAATGTGCCTGTTGTCCAAAGTTAGAAAGTCCCCACTGGAGTCCAAGGAAGCACCACCCACTGGAGAAGACCCTTGGTCTTCACAGAGTGGAAATGTTGTTGAGAAACTCCCTATCATCCAAGGGGTACGAAAGAAGTTTAAGGTACATTGCCATTTCTTCATGAATAATGTAAACCTAATAATACATTAGTTACTTCAATGTTAATTTTGATCACAGATAAACCCCAAAATATCAGTGGTTTCAAGCAAGGGAAATTCATTTTCCATTCTCATGAATTCCTAAACTGGGTATTTATAGTTATATGAAGGAGCTGATTCAAAGCAGGCCATAGGAATAGACTATTCCTATTTTCAGGAAGAGTATGAGACAATTGTTAGTCTCTTAGTTGATATAAACTTTCAACTAAGTAAATTATGTTAAAAACAAAGATAGGGAATAATTAAAACTCATCACACCCTAATCATTTGAGTACATTTTACTAATATCTATAGTTTAGAGATTATTAACTCCTACTGTGTCTGCATGGTAGAAATTTTATCAAACGGTGTAGTACGTACAGCTCTTCCCAGCTCTGCGTTCTGGGCTGAGTCCCAAAACTCAGCCTGCACATGGTCTGAGAGAAACGTTATCAGACATCACAGATTTAGAGAATATTTGCCACTGAATAATATGGGTCATGTTCTTTCTGTCCTGCAATATCAGTTTCCTTATAATCCACACTCTGACCCTTGGGTCAGCACTCCATTGTAGGTTTGAGTTACGGCCACACTGCACACTGGCTGATTTCCAGACTAGTTCAGGTAACACAGCTACTATAACAAATAACCCCCAAATTATCAGTGATTTTCTACTTTAGAACTTCAGTTTTTGTTCATAGTAATCCCAAAGTGGGTGCTGCTAAGGAACGCTGCTCTCCTCCAAATGAATCCCTTCATCCTGGGGCTCAACCGTGTTTGACATTTGGCTTCTGAATACCGCTGGAGGGCTTTGCCCATTGTATCCAGACACTTGTGCATTCTAGAATTCACCACACCTCAGGGGATGCTGGAAAATATAGATGACCTTTGTGCATGGACGGAAGAGAAACAGTGAAGGGGGCAGGGAAGCTAGCAAGCCCCTGTCCAAACTGAGACTTGGCAATGCAGGCACAGGCGCTTGATCTGTCAGCTTCAGCCTTTCAGCCATTGTCTCATCTTATATTCCCCAGTTCAAGTAGTCATAGAAAAGCAATTGCCACCTCACCTTACACTGAGAAAACTGAGTCCAGAGGAAGTGACCTGCCCCAATGGCTTAACTGACAGAGGCAACGTCTGGATGCCGTGCCTGTGCTCATGAAATTATTCCATTGGAGTGTCAACATCCCTGCCTCAGCTTCCCGTGCCCTCCCCAACCAAGGATGCAGCCTGCAGCCAGCAGCCTGAGCACGTCTCTGGGTTTGGGCAGCTCTGCTGGAACAGTGGCCAATCTACGGCATTGAGTGAAAGCCAAGTCATCAAGATTTCTCTTCCAGTAGGACGAGCTCTCCATACCCAAGGCAGAGAGGAACCAGTAGGGATCCAAGGGATGATTTAGTTTAATCTCTCATGCTTATAGTCTCTTGCATTATTCAACTCCTACATGAAGTGGTTTTGGATAGTTTCACTGGTGGTAATAACAAAACCAATATCTTTATATTGAACTAAATTTACCTCCATTTAATTCCAGTGCATAATTTGCTAACTGAGCATGAGAAAAGAATATCAACGTATGTGAGGTTCTTCTTCCAAGTGACTCATTTAAAAGTATTTGAAAATGTTCATCATAGCCTTCCTCACTATTCTATATTTTGGGCTGAGCAATTACAGGTCCTTTACCTGTCTTTTACAGGACATCCGTTCTGGAGGCATCACTTTCCTCAGTGTGCTTTTAAAATGGGGGAGCTGGAAGGTAATTTAATTTCTCAGGTAGGCTCTGAATTGTAGAGAGGTGGTGTTTCCCCTTATGGAATACACAGCCCCCCCTTTCAATCTCTCCCCATTGCAGCTGTCCAGGAAAAGCACTTGCTCTTTTGCTTCATGTAATTGTTATTACTATTTCAGCATTAAATATACTTTTCCATTATATATTTTGCCACTAATACTGTCTCCTCCTTATCACCTCCTCTTCATTTTCATTCACAATAATGAGTTTCATTCTCCCTGGCAAAGTTCACTCAACAATGGCTGTCCCTTGGTTTGTAGTTCAGTCACTGATTCTCTTTCAGAAACACTCTAATTCTAACAACTCACAGTAATTGATAAACATTTAATAATTCACTGGTTCTATCACTATCAGCAACTATTATTTTAACTAACCAGTACAGCCACACTCACAAAGTACATACAAGATGAATTTTTCCCTAATTTTTAGTAACATCAGCATCAGCATATTTGATTATGACTAACAATAATATATTTAAAGTTAGAGATGACTTCCTGATTTAATGCTTGATTCAATTTCCTCTCTAGACCCAGGAGGGAGTTATTTAAGAGATCCCAATTAGGAATGATTTGAATTAATTGGAGCAACATAATGTACACACTGCACTGCATTCCCAATTAAGTTAGAATGAGATGGAAGATATTCTGCTGACAGCACGTCTTTATTGGGCTAATAGTCATTATTTACGTATCATCAATTCTTTATGTAACATCAAGTATTTTGCTTCTTCTGAACACAAATATACATTATTAAGAAGAAAAAGTACCAGTGAGTTAAAGATGGTACTAAAGATTCCTATTTAGTAAATAGGAATAAGGTTGAAACACATACAGCACAAGTGGATGAATGCACAAATACCCAAAGCATCACTGCTGAGTAGTCAACACTCGGCGTGAATTGGATGATTCCCTGGCAGGCTTTCTCACCTAGCATAAGAGCCAAAGTTATTGGGCCTTAATTGAACTCTGTTTGATGCTGAAGTCAAAACGTTTCATGGAGCATGCAGAAATTCTTATTGCATTTAAGATATTCATAAAATGAAATTGTTCTCAGGGGATAAAGAGCCTTACTACTGACATTTTAGAATGCCCAGTATTCTTTTCATAACATAATTACTGGTTCTGAATCTTAAAATATTAGCTTCAATCTGAGATAGTACTTCTACAAGATACTTTTTAAATTGGGTTTAGGATCAGATTTTACTCTTTAATTTTTTTTCTTCTGATGGATTTATGTAACAGAGGCAAACCTATGACTTGAATTTGCAACACTGTTTTGAATCCCAGATTTTTTAATTATTCCTGTGTAAAGGACTTGTAGCCTGTGTGAGTCTCATTTTACTCATATGTAAAGTGAAGATAATAACATCTCTCTCATCAAGTGTTAGTTGCTTGTGTGTGTGTGTGAGAGAGAGAGAGAGAAAAAAAAATAGGGAGCGAGAGGGAATTATTGTTTTGTATCAAAATGAATTCTCCCAGGAGAAGTTCTTTGCACAAAGGCAAATTCCCATTGGTAAATGGTAGAATGCTTTAACCTAATAAGATATTGTGGTTTTGTAGGCCAATTTTAATCAAATAATTTCATTTGCTTACACGTGCCTGCTGAATGTACATATAATTAGTCTAATCCTTTCCTCTTCCACATTATCTCTCTCATTCAAGTCTATTCCATGTTTTAGAGGCCTACAAAATGCAAACTCAATGAATTAAAAAGCCCATTTTAAAATAAATCAAACAATTCTGTTTCAAAAATATTTCTAGTGAGCCAAATTTTCAATTTCACTAATCCCCAGATCAATTCCCTAGTTGACCAGTTGTGTTTTGCAATTATGCAGACCCGGACATCCTGGAAGCTGAATGCAAAATCTTATTTCTGAAAACAGAGGAAGCATGCTTGTCTCCCAGAAGCGATTACAGTTTCATTGCAAGTTGTTTTGTGAGGCAAGGACCCAGACTAATGAAATCTAATTTCCTACAGATTAAAAAAGAAAAGAGATAAGATATCGCTGATATTAGGTAAAGAACTTCTGAATATGGCACATTTATCCTGCTAAATTACCCGTGGACTCAGGAAGACATGGTTTCAGGCTTGGCAGCCAATGGCATTTTCCTCCTTTGGGAGTCAATTGGGGTGGGGGGACTTGAGGAGTCTAATTTTAATACTCTGTGTGTGATCTCATTTCAAAGCAGGTCAAAATTTGTTAACCAAGCAACCTAAGGAAAATATACAATTATCACTCATAGACATCCACACATCATTTTTACCTAGAAAACCACCATAGGAGAATGATATTTGCATTTTGGCTAACATCACATCTATTTCAATCCAGGGAGCAGTCTAAGTGTATAGCATAGAGGGCTATATTCTAAACCAAAAATCACACCTGTAAATGTAGAATATTGGCAAGCATCAGTGGAAAATTGATTGCCAATTTACTAGAAATATCAGTTGTTTCAGAGACTGCCATAAATTCAAACCAGTCTTAAAAAACAGATTATAAACCATTAAAGGTGGTTTATAACTGGGGGAAAGATCCTTTAAAACCTCTCCCTGCTACAATTCTCAAGCCATTGCTACGATTCACAACTCGTTTGTTAGAGTCTTAACTGCCCTCGGCTTTGCCTTGGGCCATTAACTAACAAACCAATCATTAACTGCTAGTAATGACCATTTTTTTCCCAGGGATTATTGTTTAATTGAACTCTTGTGCAGGGCCCATTATTTTCTGAGATGTCAAAATAAGGATGCATTACTACTCTTTCCTGTAATATAAGTACCTCCCGAAATAAACAATATGAGTGCCACAGAATTAAATTACTCACTGCACACACTATTTAAAATACATTACTTTAATGAACAATTTTGATGTTTCAGAGGAATTTTCTCATTTTTTTCATTCTCTCGAGCATATCTGTCATGTAACTTAGATGCAGAATTAATGTGAATTTCTCTCCAGTAATAAATACAATGTCAAGCTATTTATATTAGTAAACTGTGTTATATATTCATCTGAATAAGGTGCCTATGATTATTAGCATTCTGCTCCTGAGAAACAAGGCACGGTTGCTTGTCTGTTGCCATGGAAATAAATTAGGAAGGATAACCTGCCTACTTATCAATTTTTATTAATGCAATCAGCCTACCTGCTTAACCCATAAGTAACAATAGCACATTTCAACTAAGCCAATAAAACACAGTAACTCTAGGGGTTCCAGTTAAAGTAAATAGGATAGAAAATTGCAGAAATAAAAAGTCTGAGTTATGTGTCATAGTTCTGATGTGCCCCATTAATATTACAGGATAAAGCATGTTGCCTTTTGAGAGGTTTTAAGGGTGGAATTACCATCAACTAACATTTAGTGAGGAGAGGAGCAGCAACTAAGATAAGTCAAACACAATTGCCCTCCTACTGTGTTGAAACGTTTATGGGTGTGCGTGTTAAAATTTGAAACTCAAGGGATCACCATCCAATGCTAGGCATATGAAGGAACATTATAAAATAGGTTTATAAAATATGCTTGCAGACTAGAATGTAAACTCTAGAAATTCATAAGTGTTGTTTATTCAACCTGACTGTGAGGCTGAAGCTCAAGGGTCTATATTCTATAAGAAGAAAAAAAAAGAAAGTTCACTGTGTCAATCAATGGCAAGTTGCAAGGTCAAAAAGATAGTTAGCCTGTTAAACATAATACACTCATTTTCAAGGACTCTAGATCCACGTCTATTCATAGCAGCAGGCCCAACTAAGCTTAGAAATAATTGGTCAAACTGATTTGATCCTCAATGCATACAAATTGCACTTAAGGAAATAGATAGCCATGCATATATTTTCCTGTAACAACAAGAACAAAGACAACAAAATGCAACCAAAAAACATGACTTGAGTACCAGTGGCTAGTATTGGAAAAGTTTTAAGGAAACATTTTTCTCTTAACAGAGAAAATAATCTAATGTTCATAAAATAATGTTTACACTTCAGGTGAGAAGTATCTAATAAGGAAAATAGATATTTAGCCTTAAACTTTTTTATACTTTCTTTAAACATATTTGATTGCTCAGGATTTGATATTCAGAAAAGTTAAATTTAATGACTAATCATTAAATTACGACACATTAGCAACAGATTGATTAATAGCAAGAAAGAACTATAATTAAGCCAACTTTTTTAATTCTGAAAAAATACATATGAAACCAACAGAAAAGTCAAGTTTCTGTTCTAATTCATAGTTGAATTACAGCATCTCATGGATGATCAATAAAGAAGAAAAAGGAAGAAGTCATGCTCTCGCTGCAGCAGTAAGAGGGAGGATATCCTCAGGCAGGATGGTTCCTTCTTCCCCTCTGTCCCATCAGCTCCATCCTGATGGAGAAAGTGTAACTGGGCAGGTGGCTACGTACCAGGTCCCAGGCAAAAGCCGGAAGCACACATGGCTCATTCAAGCATCAAGATAATGTACTGGATTAAGCACAATTTCTAAAATGAATTCTATGGATAGCAAACTGCAGTTTAGAGAGGAAAAATGACTGGCTCAAATTAACAGATGATAAATGGCAAAGATGGAAGAAAAAGTCAAAGCAAAACCTGCATCATCTGCATTACCCTTAAGCTGTTTAAAGATGAAATCCCTTTTCCTAAGGACTCTCCTCACAGAAGGGTATAATATAGTGCAAGGTAGTTATTGAAAAAGCAATTTGTGCCGAGATTGCACTTGACAGGGTGGAAGTGTTGAGAATAAGAAATATAATATTTTTGTCAAATTGTTTATTTCTCCCTTCATTTCTGCCCATTTTTTCCCCTTTATTTGTTTTTGTGCTCTATTAGGTCTGTATGTATAAGTTGGGTTTCCTTCATAAACAATAAATGAAGCAATAAGTCCAGTGTATATAAATATATGTAACTGTGATAATAGCCTATAAATAGGTCCTCTGAAAAAGTAAATATAATTTTTAGATATTTTATACAGCTTTATTGAGATACAATTATTGAGATGCAATTCATGTATCATATAATTCACCCATTTAAAAGTAAATTTGAATGCTTTATGGTAGACTCGCTAATATGTGCAATCATCACCACCGTCAATTTTAGAATATTTTCATAACCTCAAAGAGAAACCACGTACCCTTTAGCTATCACCCCACCTGGGACTAGGTTTTTCGTTGTGGGTAGCTTTTTCAATTATTAAATCAATGCCTTCACTTATTAGATGTAGGTCTACTCAGATTTTCAATTTATTCTTAAATCAGTTTTATTAATATTTGTGTTTCTAAGATTTTGTCCATTTCATCTAAGTTACCTAATTTGTTGGCATACAATTATTCCCAGAATTCCTTTTTAGCCTTTTTTTTTAAATTTCCACAAGATCATTATAGATCCATCTTTAATTTCTGATTCTACTAACTTGAGCTTCTCTCCTTCATTTTTATCCTTGGATCAATCCAGCTAAAATTTAACTGCTTCTGTTGATCTTTTCAAAGGACAAACTGCATTAATTTTCTCTATTATTTTACTATTCTCTTTTTCATTAATTGCCACTCTAATTTTTATTGTTTACATTCATCTGCTTGCTTTAGGTTTAAACTGCTCTTCCTTTGCCAGTATCTTGAAGTGGAAGGTTAGTAGTCATTTGAGATCTATCTTCCTTCTTACTTATAGGCATTTCCATCTACAGATTTCCCTATAAGCACAGCTTTAGCTGCATTCCATACATTTTTCCATACATTTTTGTGTGGTGTGTACTTCATCTTCGTTCATCTCAAAGTCGTTTCTAATTTCCCTTTAGATTTTATTCTATGATCCATCTGCTATTTAGGAATGTTTTATGTAATTATCACATATTTCTGCTTCCACAATTTCTTTGTTATTGATTTCTTATTTCATTCCATTGTGGCTAAAGAATATACATTGTATTATGCCTAACGTTTTAAATCAATTGAGGTTTGTTTTATGACCTGCTATCTGGTGTTTCATGGAGAATGTTTCATGCGCACTTGAGAAGAGTGAATATTGTGCTGCTGTTGGATGAAACGTCATATACATGTCTGGTTAGCTCTATCTTGTATACTTGTGGTTCCAGTCTTGCCTTGCCTTGTTGATCTTCTGCCTCCCTGTTTTATCCATTCAGAAAAGTGTGATATTTATGTCTCCAACTATTTTTGTCAAATCGTTTATTTCTCAATTTCTGTCCATTTTTTCATTATATTTGTTTTTGTGCTCTGTTATGAGGTCGGTATGTAACAATTTATAATTGCTATAGCTTCTTGATGCGTTGACTCATATTGTCATAAAATATTCCTCTTTATTTGTAGTATTTTAGCTTGTAAGCTGCCAGAATGCAATATTTCAGAAATAGAATGGCTTTTAAAAGGGGAATTTATTAAGTTGCAAGTTTACATTTCCAAGACTGTGAAAATGTCCAAATGAAGGCAAAGCTATGAAAATGGAAGGACTAAGACATCCAGGGAAAGATAACTTGTCTCAAGAAGGCCAATGATGTTCGGGGTTTCTTTCTCAGCTGGAAAGGCACATGGTGATGTCTGCTAGGTTTCTCTCCAGGCTTCTTCAATGGCTTGCCTGGGGTCACTTTCTTTATGTATCTCTAAAAGTCTCTGGCTTTGTGGGCTCTGTTTGCTCTCAAGCTTTTCCAAAATAGTTCCCTCTTGAAGGGCTCCAGTAATCAACCCCACTTTGAATGGGTGGAGACACATCTCCTTGGAAACCACCTAATCAAAAGTTACCATTCACAATTGGTGGGTTACATCTCTATGGAAACAATAAAAATGATCCCATCCAGCAACGTTAAATGGGAATGAAAGAACTTGACTTTTCTAGGGTACACACACATTCAAACCAGCACATCTAGTAAATATTTTTGTTTTAAAATCTGTTTTGTCTGATATTAGCATAGCCACTCCAGTTTTCCTGTGGTGGATGATTGCATGATATACCATTTTCCATCTTTTAACTCTCAATCTATCTATAGTTTTGAATCTAAGTTCTACCTCCTTTATTCATATAGTTGGAACTGGCTGTTGTTTAATCCAGTCCAACATTCTGCCTTTTGATTTTATTGGTCAATTCAATCACATTTAATGTTTTTATATTATAATTTAAGAAAATATTAATATTTTAAAAACAGGACATGTATACCTATGACTAGACACGATTTAATATAATTGCTATAGCTGAATTTACAACTGTTATTTTATTGTTTGCTTTCTACATGTCTCATATCTTTTTTATTCCTATATTCCTCTATTATTGCTTTCTTTTGAATTAAGCAAACATTTCTTAATGTAGCATTTAAATTTCTTTAGAGGTTTTTCACAAACTTTTTAGCTATTTCCTTAATCCTTATCAGAATCAGCCTCAGATTTATGCTAACTTAATTCCAGTGAGATATTGAAATGTTATATCTATATAGCATGCTGTAGTTCTATTTTGTTTCCCACCTCTTTGTGGTGATAACTTTCATTCTTAAAACACCTATAAATGTTATAGTCTCAAAAATACATTGAATTTACATAATTTTGTGCATTTCAGAGAAACTGAGTAAAGAAGAGCAAGTGTATATTTACGGTTTTTGTTACAGTAATCTTCTTTTTAGCATTCTTGCTTCTTTTCATTTGTCCTCATGGATTCAGGTTACCATCTGGAGTCATTTCCTTAGCTTTAAATAGCTTTGCTCCCACTCACTTCCTTTGTGTTCTTATTGGGAAAGAGTTTACATTTCTATATGTTGTAAGCTCAACAGTGCAATAATATTATATATATTTAGTAGAATATATATGTGATTATATACATATATTTATTTATGTAATTGCTTTTTTAGTCAATTAAGGAGAAAAGGGAGAGTAAGTATGCATTTAAACTGTTCTTTATAATTACGTAATTACCTTAACCAATGCTCTTTGTTTGTTCATGTGGAATCAAACTGCCGCTTGGGTTCAGTTGCTTTCAGTCTGAAAGACATAGCTTAATATTTCTTGGAAGATGGGCTGTTAGCAATGACTTCTCTCTGTTTTTTATTGTCTAGGAATGTCTTTATTTTGCCTTTTTTTTTTTTTGAAAGATAGCTTGGTATATACAGGATTCTTGGTTAGTTTTTTGTTTGTTTCTTTATGTTTAGTTTTCTTATTTGTTTGTTTCCTTGTGAGCACTTTGAATATGTTATCCCCATTGCCTTTGGGAGTTAATTTTTTCTGGTGATACATCAGCTAATGAGCTTATTGGGCTTCCTTTGTAAGTGACCAGTTATTTTCCATTTCTTGCTTTCAAGATTTTTTCCTTTTCTTTGGCTTCCAGCATTTTTCCTGTGATGTGTTGGTTTATGGATCTCTTTCTGTTTATCCTACCCAAAGTTCACTGAACTTTCTGAATGTGTAGGTCATTGCTTTTTAAGGTCATTGTTTTTTAGCAAATTTGGAAAATTTGCTAAATCTTCCTCTGCTAGGTCATATCTAACATTAATCAACTGTAGGGGGTTTTTCACTATGATTGTTTCACTTTTCATCTCCAAAATTTCCGTTTGACTCTTTTGTATAATTCTCTTTTTCATGATAGCCCCTAGTTGATAAGGCACTGACATTGTACTTTTTTTTACTACTTTACTATAGGTTACCTTTAGTTCTTTGTTAAATCTGACATCTGGTCACACTCACAGTCAGTTTCTCCATACCATGTTGTAAATGAAGTCAGTTCCTTAGGTGAGAGATTGGGAGATGTCTTCTTTTTACCCTCTTTTCCTTTGTGCCCAGGCTCTGAAACAAGGACTGGAAATGATGGTGCATTTCTTTGAGCAGCAACCTGCTCTAGCAACCGAGAGCTCAGTGGCTGGAGGGACAATAACAAGACTTCTCATCCTGAGTCTCCTGGCACAGAACCTCTGCCTGATAAGCCAAGGCAGGAGCTCTCAGTGCCCTGGGATTCTCAGCAGTGCTGTACCCAAGAAAGAGCCTGTGTCCCATGAGTGGGGGCTGGGTGGAAAGAGGGAGACCCCAATTCTTGGCCCCACACACTTGGAACTTCACCTCAGCCACAAGTAACTTGGGGCTGGATGAGAAATGCTGGTGTCTTGCTCCTCTTGGTGATATAGCTCCGGGCTGGGAGCAGGGGGAGAGGATGCCCTTTGCTCCTGGCTCACCAGCCTGGGAGGGAGTTTCTGTTTTACTGAGTTGGGAGGGGAGGTTTCAGTTCAACTATCACAGACTCTCACAATTTACGGCAAACTTTAGTAGATTTTCTTAAATATTTTTTTCCTCATTTTCTACATGTCCTTGAGACTATTTCCAAAGCCTTTAAATGTTTTTTATTTTTATTTTTTTAAATAAACTTCTTCATTTTCACTAGAGAGTTGATACATGGAGTTCCTTATACTGTCATGCCAAAAGTCCCTTTTAATATCATTTTTGAGCGTATAAAAGACCTAATTATATACATTTCTATGCGAATGGCCTTTTGCTGTTACATATCGAAAGTCAGCAGTGTACAGGAAAGAACTTGCTTTAGAAGAAAACCTACCCTTAAATTTTGGCAATTGCTTTCTGATATATTCCTGCAATATGTTCTTTAAAGGCAAGCACAGAATTTCTTCAATTATAATAGCCTACGCCTGTAGGTTCAGAGCCATACATTAGTCTTCTAGTTTCCCATTTTCAGAATGAAATATGTTTTAATGGTAAATATGTCATGTAATGAAGTTTTGAATGATTATAGAGATCAATTTAAGATGCAAGGAGTTGCCATGTTGTTATTTTTGTTTGCTTGCTTCTTTGTTTTATCTGGGGAAATAAAAAGAAAAGCAAAGATGACATATTATTTCACTGTGCATGGAAATTAACTGGAAAAAATATTAAAGAAAACTCAAATTTTCCAAATTTGGTGGTGCAAAATTGTGATATATTTAATATCAAGTTCTGTAAATTAGAGAAATGGAAATTGGACGCCATTTCATTGCTTTTTTCGTTCTGTGCTTCACTGTATTTGATAAATTAATCATTGGATTTGTTTTCATGCAAGTTATAACTTTAAAGTCAGTTGAAACATTTGGAAAATGTTAGTTGTCTTTCTCCAAGAACTAGCAACCCAGGAAAATGCATTTAAAATTAAATCCACGAGCAAAACAGCTATATTATTGCTGTGTGGACTTTTATATCAACAATTCTTATAGTTTTAAACTGAACCTGAAAAAAATGTAACTGTTATTTTTGAACTGTATGGTTAGAGGCTGGGGAGATGAGGTAGAAAATAAAATGCAGAACAGCGATTTAGATCATCCCAACACACAGATTTAATTGGCTTTTGAAAGACCCGAGGCATAGGCACAGATCATTGATAATGACTTTTGTCAATATATTTGATTTTTGGCTCCCACTCCATTTGTGAGTGTGATTCATTCCCCAGTAATGGAATTCAGTGGCATTCTGGTTAGGTTTGAGAAGTCTGTTATTGGTTTAAGGAAGATTTTCAAGAAAAGAACATTTAAGACTGCTATTTTTGATAATGAGTAGAATAGAATGGCTTTTGAAAACATGAGGTTCAGACAATGACATAAGAATTTACCATAAATACTAATACTATATAATGATAATAGTAAATTTTAATGATAGTATGGTTTACAATAATAGTATGGTTTATAATAATAATCATTATTAAATGATATTGACATGTACTTATACTAAAGGCTTTATATGATTCATATCATCTAGTTTTCAATAGTCTCATGATTGTTATGGCATTTTTCAAATTCACTGCTAAGAGCTGCGGTCTAGCAAGATAAAATAAATGGCTCAGATTTATAGGGAGAAGGATGATGTTCAATCATACTGATTCTAGAACCAATTTTCTGCATTTATGTCAACACGTATTAATATACATATATACAGGCATACATATTTAATGTTAGAGTGACAAATATCGGTTAGTATTGTTAATGTAATATTATGGTAACAAGTGGGAATTAGTCATGTAATCCCAGACCCCTTCACAGGATGTCCACAGCCTCCAGTTGTTTTTCTACTCTACAGCTCACTCTTCCTATAGGTTAAATGAAGATACTTGTCTCTTCCTAGGGCAGAATGGTATGTTGTATTTAATGGGTATTTATTACATTTTTTATCTCAAGACTTTGTTCACACATGCAATGCAATTCTTTTTTCACATGATATTCTCATGCATCTTGAAGTTACATTTAAGAGTTTACATACAAAACATAAGCAGAACAAGAAAAACTATCCATGTAGCATCCCTCCGTTAATGTAGAGGCAACACAGGAGTAGGTGTATGTGTATAATTAATATGATTTTACATAATTAACATTCTAATATATAACAAATCACTCTGTTGGACCTTTTCAACTTTTTAAGCCTATTTTCTTTAAGCCATCTTATAAAGTGTTTCGTTTTCTCTCTTCATGAGCTTGAGAAATTAAGTGCCTAATGATAATATGAGATTTGCTATGAGAACGTGATTGAATTTTACAGAATAATTAACATTCTGCTTCTTAGAAAATGAATCACTTATTTATTCTGAAATATACCCATATCTACATAATGATATTAAATTGCAAGAATTATTGCCCATATGTTTCAGTATTAACATGTAATGTAATGATTATCATACCTCAGAATCCTCTCACGTAAAATTTGCATTAGTGTAATGTTTTGAATGTCCTGAACATACAAAAGAAAGAGGTTGTTTAGTAATTTGTACAACAGGAGATCCCAAGAAATGTTGAAGCAGAAACCCTCTAGTCTTTTTAGGGTTATTTTTAGTAAATGAACAAATATTATGTAGTAGATGGAACAGTGATGAATAATTTGCAAAGTAAAAGCAAGTACAATATCATCCCTCCTTTACCACTTGAAGATGTCATAAAGTTAATATAAATAGTAAATAATCCATCATTAATTGATGACATGCAATAAGAAAACTTGTCATAAGAAAAGTTCAAAAGAAGCAAAATGTAAGATTACAAATTTCCTGGAAGTTTTAGACATATGAGCTTTTGCCTCATTGGCTCTATTGCTTAATTGTAGGTAACCTTAGAAGTTATAGTTATCATAACAGCCATATACAATCATACATACAACAGATGTCTTAATAAAATCCTCTTTACAACGAAATGCATATCTTTATCTATTTAGTTAAAATGCTAATTACACACTAGTAATAAAATGTCATGATAGTGCAGCCCGTTAGAAAAACCATTATCCCTATTTCATAAAATGATATCTTAAACATAGAAACAAATCATAAGTCAGGTAAAGGGCACAAGCAGATTTTCATATGTATGATAAACAATATCCTGGGTTCCTTGCACATTGGATATATATCCTATGGTTTACCAGATTAGATGGTTGATGAAAATGACTGTTTGTGATTTCTAGCTCTCATAGATGGTCTGGGTATATTTTCAGAGCAAATATGTGTTGTCAATACTAAATACATTTGCTTTAGCCATTCCTTCTGAATGAGTTTGGAGTACCCTATGGCTTATCTCTGAGGTTATTGAAACTAAATACAGGAAAATTCAATATTCAACTTACAGACATTGATTTGGTTTATTTATATCTTCTCCAGGAAGTTTCTGATATGCTGCACCTCCTCTGTCATTTGTTAGTCATTTTGTAGACATGAACTATAAGGACACACAAATGTTCAGCTCTATAATGTTCATACACATCAGTGTCTGCTCTTGTTTTTATTTATTTCATCAAATTTAGATGCAGAGGATGAAAACGGTAAGAGCTCTTGAGGAATATTTCTGCCATCATAGAGCCTTTTGGATATCTTTGCCAACCCAAAACTTTTACTCAGTAACTAGAATTTCTTGTTGTCCCATATAATAATGTATTTTTTCCTCGTAGAAGTCATTAACAGGATAAGTGAAATTGGCTACAGCTGTGAATTTAGAAACCGAAAAAATGTGGCTGAAATTCAAGGGTATCCTTTGGAATTCTCAGTCTCCTCATCTACTGTCAGTGATCACAGGAGATGCAATAGGAACAGCGTCTGTCAAGGCTCTCTAGGGAAACAGAACCAACAAGAGAAATCTGTAAATATTATAAGATTTTTACAGGAATTTTCTTACTTGACTATAGGGATGCACAAACGCAAACAAGGTAGGGCAGGTTGCAAGCTGAGAATCCGATGAAGTTTCCTGTGAATTCTGGAGAAGCTAGCTGGGTGAAGTGTACATGGAAAGTCTCTGTTCTGACTGCTGAAATGATCACTTCTATTAAAGCCTTCAACTGATTGGACAAGACTTCGCTCATCACTGAAGTCCATCTCTTCAGTTGATTGTAGATACAATCAACTTATTGATGATTTAAACCCACAAAATGTCCTCACAGTAACAATCAGACCAGTGCTTGCTTGACCAAACAACTGGACACCAAAACCTTGACAACTTGACACATGAACTTCACCATCAACACACAGCCTTTCCAATTTTAATGGTGAGCAAAAAAATAGGTATAGGTGGCTAAAAGAATTGCTTAGAAAACTGAAATAGTAAGTCAATGCACCCATGTTAGGTGAAATCAGCTTGATTGATACACAGATAATCTGTCTTATAGTGGAGGCTGTGTAATTGTTATTGATTTGTTATTGCTAAATAAAATCCATGTCAAGTGTAAAAATCATGAATATTCTAAATGATCGTCTAATATGCGAAAGTGTTATTAACCTATCTGACATATAAATTATTTTTAAAATATACAGAGCTGTTACAAGGTTTTTGCAAATTTATCATATTGGAAAGGTCCAATGTCAGATTTATTACTTGGCACTCTGCTATACTGTGTTTCTAAAAGCAGTTTTTTGTGTGTGCTCTATTTTTAACAATATACTGATCAGATGGCTATTGCAGATCTTTGTAGGTACAGGTTATCATTTCCCATCGTATTATCTTAGAGGTTTAAAAAGACATTTGTTACAGTTGCTTGTTTTTCACATGTCATGTGCGGCTGTAACAGCTGCACCATGACACTCAATCTTTTTCCACTCACTTATTAACAAATTACATTTGTGCTTGGGAGGGTATTTTTAGAAATGTGTACACTGAAAATGATCTCTCATCCATAGTTTCTACCACAAGGCAGCTGCAATTCCCTCTTGAATAAGATAGATGTGCAAACTTAGTATGTTAATGAGAAGTTTAAATTTATGTTCAAGAACACTTCACTTAGCGTGTACTATTTCAAACCTGCATATACATAAGCCCTTAGGGGTTCCAAAGGCAGCCACTAGTTGATTGCCATCCTAGCATTTAGGGAGTCAAGTTGGCCACAATATAATCTTTCCTGAAGATAGCTTGATGAATGTATCCTAGAATTCATCTTCTCTATTCACCTTTGCATGAACCTGGCTCACCTCTGTAAGACTGGTTTAGTTTTTGTACAATCTCTCTCTGTCCCTGGAGATAGACAGGTAAACAGCCGGAGAAAGATCCCTTGCCTAAGGCTTTCTGTCTCTAGAGAGATGGGTCCTTCCCAGAGATGTGTCCCTTGCCTGAGCATTGTGCAGGTGGTAGAATAATGAAACCCTATAAAACAGTTGCTTCATCACTCAATTTAACAGAATCCAGGTGAAATAGCAGTGGAGAAAAATTGCTTCTCCCCTTTCTGTAACATTTGGAAAGAGTTTTCTGTATCCAACAATGGACTATTCATAGATACTATGCAAGATAAAGGTAAACTGTACATGAACACATAAAACAGTAGAAACATATTTTATTGTGCAATGCATTATAACTATGATTTTTTTTAAACATCTGATTTATTGTAACAAGCAATAGAGATATACCGATGTTGACAGATTAAACTTAAGTTGCACGGCCAAAATATGCCCTGCCTGGAGTGAAAATGATGACTCTTGTATGTCAATTGTCTACTTGGATCAAAAATCACATGAATGGACCAATTAATAAAAGAGAAAATATTTTTTAAAAACATGGAGTATATAAATGATAAAGACAAATTGTCTGTCTATATTAAATGCAATGCTGAATAATAAAAATTGGTTCTTTAATGCATAGTCACACATACATTTATATATAAATATAAAAATATATAAATATCTTTATATATATGATTTTTTTCTTCCTAATGGAAAAGTTCATGTTCTGGATTTGAGATATTGATTCCCTATAGACACTGAATCCTAGATGAATAAAACACAGGAGTCATTTATTATCAAGATTCTCTTCCAGGAACAGATGAATTCCCCTTCCAATTAGCACTTGTTCAAAAACCTATATTTTTCCACATAGAGATCCTTGTTTATTTGCTTTCATTTTTTATTTCTAATAAAAAAGGAGAAATGACTCGGAGTTAGATCAAACTACATTTACAAATCCTAAAATGACTGAAATTTGTAAAGGAAATCTGTGACAATGAAAATTAATCTTTTCTATCAGTACAATCTGTATTTCAGAGGCTTCTCCATCATTATTTTAATCCTTTAATATTATTAAATATCATTTATGTTCAAACTTCCATAATTAGCTTAAACATTTTATTTTGTTTTTTTTTCTAATCAATTATCCAAATCAGGTCCATATGTAAAAAAACTGGTTGACATGTCTGTAACATATTTTTAATCTATAGTTTCTCTTTCATCTCTGTTTCTTCGTTTTTCATTTACTAAAGAATTTGGCCAGTTGTTCTGTAAAGTCTCTCATGGCCTGAATTTACTTATTATGTCTGTGTGGTATAATTTAACAGAGTCCACTATATTTCCTATAAATTGCAGTTATTTCTAGAGAATTTATCAGCTTCAAGTTTGTTGTTCCTCTGTTCAGTTTTCTTTTTGTTTTTCATTTTGGCAAGAATTCTTCATGGAATCCTGTTGCATTATTCCATCAGGAAGTTCAAGTATCTGGTTATCAGCAATTGATAGTTATTCCCTAGACACATCAATACATTAGGAGATGAAAAATAGTTTTATATAATTCAGTCACTTCCTTTACATTTTTTAGAAGAATACTTTTATAAAGTAAAACTTCATCACATATTTGGTTATACTGAATATAGTTTTTATAGAAAACTCTGAACAAGACTTCTTGCCCCTATGTCTACCTGTATTACTTTTCTCTTTAAGCATTGGTTCCTTACATCTTCTTAACATAACTGTTCTAGTTATCTACTGTTGCGTTGCAAACACCCCAAGTCTTAGTGACTTAAAGCAACAGCTGTCACTTTTTTTTTAATCTCTCACCATTTAAGTGGGTTAGAAATTAGGAAAGGCTGAGCTGAGCAATTCTTAATGTTTGCAATTTCCAATGCATTTGTGTTAGATGGCGGCTGGAACTGGAATAGTAGGAGACTGAGCAGCTGGGGGCTGGCCAGGTACAGGACTTTGAGCTCTCCATATGGAAACTCAATCTTCCTTGTTACATAGCAGCTTGAACATGTTCAAATGCTTACTTGGCAATTGACTTACTTCTAATCAAGTGTCTCAAGAGAATAGGGGTAAGTGTATGACACTTGGACAGGGCTTTAACATCACACAGCAGCATATTAGACACTATTCAATGGTACAGATAGTCACAAAGACTCACCCACTTTCAACGGGAGGGGACATAGACTCCACTTCCTGCAAAGAATTCAAATTGGAAGAAAAGCATATAGAATGAGGATATTGTTGAGGCCATCCTTGAACACTGCATCTTTTAAAAGTGACATTATGATCTCTCAGATTTAACCATATTTGATGAGTGTTTATCCATCACAATCCATCAATTCCTACTGATACTGAAACTGCCCCATCTTTTGCTTGTGTAAGGAGCCTATTCAAGTCAACTACCGATTCTTTTTAATTTGACTGTAGTACTCTCTGATAATATCATATTTTCCTAATTCTGTGATGGCAAGGTGTTCCAAGCATGTCTTGTGTATTTACTGTCTCATAATTTTTCATTGCTACTAGGTTGGTCATTTCTAGGCATTTTTAATGTCAGGTGCTAGGAAATCTTTTTCTGTCTTTTTTCTTTCTTAAAAGAAAACGAATTATGAGTCCATACTAATGAGCTGAATACAAACTAAGGATGACAGAGATTTTACCTAACTCATCAGTCTTATATCTCTATATTCTTTCTCTCATGCAAAGCTCTTAGGTCTTATTAATATCAGTATAATTATTTTTTTGCTTTCCTGAAATACATACATAAATCCTTTAATCTCAGAGAATAAAAATGCAAATACTACCATCAATAATGATTGCTAAAACCAGTTTAAAATATTTTGCAATTTTTCATCTTTTAGATATTTTCTACTAGAGAAATCTAATCAAATTACTGTGCCCTAAAGTTGCTTGGAATATTTCTATGTCTGCTACAAATTTGATACATAAGTTCATTTGTTCTATTTTTCTTTCAAATTTTTAATATAATTTTGCTTCTTAATACTATAAAATACATTTGTAACTTTGAAATACATTCTATAAATCAAAATATATTACAAATAAGGCAAACCTGTATCTCTGTTCCCACCACTTCTCAACCTCCTATAGGCCATTTTTAAATAAGATATTATGTTTTATTGTGGTGCTTTTATAATTCAAGCAAGCATATACATGTATTTTTCAGTCTTCTTAAATACATAGCTGAGAATTATCCTGGGGAGCAACCAAGATAGTATGAAGATGCTTTGTTTGTTTGTTTGTTTCTGCTGTTTACCACTCTATTATACAAATATAATTGTCTATTCATTCTTTCCCCAATTAATGACCAACAGATAATTTCCACTCTTTTGCAAAAGAAAAACAGTATTACAATAAATAGCAGTAGTCCATATTAGATTAATAATGCATAAGCTTTTATCTCATGTTTTTCCCAAAACTAATATCATGTTTGGTAAACCTGAAAGATATTATAAGATAAATTTTCAACTCTAAATATATTTGGCTCCAAATCACTAAATTATTTATACTAAGCTTAATAATTAAGACCCTACTTGTATATCTATTTCTAGGCAAAACATAGGCAGCAAAACTGAGAGTTTTTTTCAGTGCACATCAGAAAAGTGCACTGAAAGTGTAATTAAGATATAGTCCCCAGGTGGGCATACCTAAGAAAGCAAAGCTCTTGAAGAGAGAGCCCCCACCCACTTTTTCTTTTGTGATGGGCTACATGCTTCCAATCCATTTATTTTGTAATCTGTGTCTGCTCCAATGGGCATCACAGGTTTCCTATAGTTGACAGATGCCTGCATTCCTTTAAACTGCCATTGTCTTTCCCCAAACTTCACTGCTACTTTTTACTTTAGCCTGGAGAATATCTGTGTAATTTTAACTTTCCGGTATAAAAATATTTCTCAGGATCTGATCTGCCTAAGCTTAACACTGGAAGAAGTGAATAAGTAGCGCTTTCCAGTGCCCAAACCCTAAACAAATTTGGATTATTTTGTTCCTGAATGCCATACCAGATTGGAAGATGTCCTGGAGAATAGAAACTAACCTGCAAGATGAGCTCAAGTGGATCTTAAAGGCGCAAGGACACTGTATGGGTGAGCGGCTCAGATTCCTAAAGCTCTGAACTCGTCTCTCTCAACCCACACCTGAGCCTCAAGGGCAGGGCCCTATGACCAGTTGACTGAGCTGACATGATACTGGGCCTAATTTACAAATGGTTCCTTATAATAAGTGAGGTCTACTCAAAAATGGACAAAAGGAGCCCACCAAACCCCTTCAGAATCGGCACTTAAAGATGATGCTGTGGGGAAATTAAACTAGTGGACAGAACTGGTGTCATGAACCAGATCGCCCGTTTTTCCTGACTGTAGAGCGTGAATGATATGGCTGCAGTCTTAGACAATAGTTAAGGGTTTGACTGGATGTTCAGATATTTGGAAGAAAAAGAACTACAAAATTCATGAGGGTGTCTGTTAAAGAGGTGTGTGCATGGAAATCTTTAACGATGCAAAAGTTGTGAAGACGTTTGTGCCCCACTTAAATGCTTGAAAGAGACAACAACAGAAAGCAGAATCTTAGTGTTCAGATGGACAAAATAAGCAGTTTTGTGGATATTGGTCAGCCTCTTTCCTGAGTCACCCCTGCTTTTGTATATGTGCTCATGATGAAGTAAGCATGTTAACCAAAATGGCCATTAATTTCCTGGGCTCAGCAACATTGGCTTCTACTTGCTGGTCTTCAGTATTCCCAGCACCCTGAAACAGTGTCCTGATAGAATGATAGAATGTCCTGGTCTTTTGAAAAACTAAATTATGTTGATATCTAGGATGACAACACCTGGGATGGTACATCAACCGGGATGTGATATGCTCAAAATTAGAGGCCAACATACTTTGCTGGTTTTCATATAGACAAGATTCCCAAGTCTAAAATCAAAAGATAGGAATGAGACACTTCTCTTTGCTATATTTAATTTCACCTAATAAAACTTCTGATATAACTCAAGTGTGTAACATATTACTGTACTACTAGTCAGTGAATCAAAAAAAATTATTTGTCATGCAAAATCAAAACAAAACAAAACAAAAAATCAATAGGTTAGGTCAAGCTGCTGGATGTCAAGGTGGTCATTTAGGACAAGAAAGCAGCTCAAAGGAAACAGCAAAGCCTGTATTCATTCAAGTGAGGTGCCTTGCAGCTCAGGCAGGGAGAACATCCTGCTGCTGAGAACCCTTGACAAAAATTTCCTCCATTTTATGGACCTAAGGTCCAGGGATAAGGAAAAGGGGAAGTGCTAAGATTGGAAATGTATTGAGTTAAAGTGAATAAAAATACAGCAGCTGAGGCCCTCTGATAAGGAAAACTTCAAATGGAAGGCAGGAATACAAATGTATGTATGAGAATGGCAGACCCCAAGGGTGGGGGTCCTGTGTCCTTCAGAAAATGCAAGGTACTGGTTGCTCCAAGTCTCACAAATGGGAGGGCAGAGATTCCCGTGAGATCTGAAGGCAAAGTGTTAAAATTGCATATGGCCAGGCCTAAGGGATCACACATGGGATTTTTGTCCTGGAGCTGAAGTCTTCAGGATATTACCTTACATTTACTACAATGCTGAAGATGGAAAAACTGAATAATGTCACATATAACATGTGGGAATATGGAGATGCAACAATTCTTTTGCATTCTTTTAGGCATGTAGACTGGAGCAGCCATTCAGTGGAGCAATATGGAATTGCTTAATCAAATTAATTATACTCATTTGTATGGCATTGCACTTCTACTTTTGAGTACATGTTCCAAGGACAAGTCTTTCAGAGGCCCACCAGAGGATGGACAGATGATGGTTACTGCAGCATTATTTGTAATAATGGAATATTGAAAGCAAAATGAGTGTTCATCACTGAAAGACTGGATAGGAAATAAATCTGCAACACAGAGCGCTATCCAACTGCTAAAACAACAGGTTATAAACACACTTACACAGGAAGATGGATGGTTCCTAAAGGTATAGTGGTAAGTGGATTGAGAAACCTAATAAAATATATAATACATCAACACTTATAGAAGTAAAAATATGTGGAAAACAATTGAAATGTGTTACATAAATAAAAAGTAAATAGGTATGTCAAATTCATTAGGATGTTCACCTCTTCAGGGAGGGGAATAGGAATAAATGAAAATCATGAAGATGTGAAAGAAGAAAAGGACTTTGAAGAGATGAATAATTTCAATGTCATGATCAAAGAATTGTTGAAGTCAAGGGAAATATTTTTAAAAAATTCAAAAACTGATATAGCACACCTGCCAACTATATGAATGCTTGCCAATAAGCACCAAATATTCAGAAGGACTTTGTATTCGTTTCCCAGCTACTAAAACAAATAGCAGTGGATTAGATTAAACAACTATAATGTATTGACTCATGGCTTTGAGGCATCATCAAAAAAGGCAATGTTTTCTCCCTGTAGGTCTTTCATCCTGAAGACTGTGGCATTCTGGGGCTGGAGGCTGGTGATGCACAAGTTAGCTTACTTCTGAATTCTCCCCCTTCACCTGGCTTTCTCCCTGTGGCCTTCTCGGTAAGACCCTCAGTAACAGGATTAAGACCTTCTCAGATTCACTTGGCTGTACTTTTAAGAGGTCCCATTTATATGGGTTCATACCCACAAGGAGGGATTAAGAAGCAAATCATGTTGTTTTTTTTCTGAAGTAAATAATTAAAAAAACAATGTAGTCACAGCAGTGTGTGTAAGCTAAATATAAACCCTGATTACAATCATAAGCAAAATCAATATAGTAAATCCATTATTCACTCAATGAAACATGAGGGCCACTGTGATTAACAGGTGTATTCTAACAACATTTAAATAAAAGAAAATGTCAATGACACAAAAAATTTCCAGAGAAAAGAAAAATAATCAAGCTCTACATAGCAGAGTAAAATATGCTCACTAGAATAAATACAAAATATCGTAAATAAAATATTAACAAACCACATACAACAGTCTATTAAAAAAGTAAACACAACCTAGTTGGACTTATCCAAGAAAATTGAATTGATCTGCAAATTAACTGTCATTATCCTACTATTAAAAGAAAAAAACACGAAATAATAGTAGTAATAGTAGTAGATTAAAAAGAACTTTTAAAAAATAAATATCTGTCCTTTAAAAATGTTAACAAGAAAGGATGGAAAAGAACTTACTCTTAAAATGATTACATAAAATAACCAATAGTAAATCGAATACATTTACTTCTGAAATGTTGAATTTCCTTTAAGATACAGCAAAGAAAAGCATGCCTTTAATTAGCACTTCTATTCAACACTAAACTAAAAATGTCAAGAAGAGGATATAGAAATAAGAGAAGAAAAAGAAATAAAAAGTATACATATTTAAAAGAAGAAACAAAGTTATTATAATATGTGATTTTTAAAATACAAACAAATCTGCCGAAACAAAGACAATGCAGCATTTGCGTGGGAGTGAAACCACACACATCTAAACAGCTGAATTAAAACAAAGGCACCACTGCCATTTAAAAGGGAAAACACAGTCTTTTCAGTAAATCATGCTGGTTCAAAGAATATCCATTTGGAAAAAACAAACAAAACATTGGCCTCTCTACTTCATACCATGCTAAAAATCCCCATGCCATGTGTTGTTTCTATAAGTACAAAAATACTAGAAGATAAATAAGCAAAATGTACTTATGATGGTAGAGCAGGTAACAATTTCTTAAACTAAATATATAAAAAGACGTAAAATGAATGAATACCAGAGTACATTGACAAGATAAATGCCCTAAAATTAACTTTTGTCCATTGAAATCCAGCATTAAGAAAGTGAAAAGGCATTTAAGAGAGTGGGAAAAGACACTCGCAAGAATTCTGACAGAGAAAGAGGACCCCTATTCAGACTACTCAAAGATCTCATACCAAAAATAAGAAAACTTCAGACAGCCCATTAGAAAAATGACCAAATCATTTGAACAGTCACTGTAAAAAATAAAGCTATAAAAATTCCTGAATAAGATTTAAAATTGCTCTACATCAACAGTCACTAAAGAAATGAAAATAAAAAAAAAGAAATGAAATTCCATTTCAAGACCACCAGAATGGATAAAATAAAAGGCTGAGAATTCTTAACATTGGTGAGGATATGGGGGCACAAAAACTCTCATGCTTGGCCAAAGCGAATATGAATTGATGTAACCATTTAAAAAAAAAACATTTGGTATTATGGGCTAAATTAAAAATATGAATAGCTTATGACTCAGATATCCCTCTCCCTTTCCCCTATATTTGAATAAATATACACCAAAATATTTTTTTCAAAACAGCATTATCCTAATAGACAAAAACTGGAAATAATTCAAATGTCTATCAAGAATGAAATGGAAATATAAATTGTGATTCGTACCATTAATTCATGCAACTGATTGAGAATGAATAGTTATGAGACAAAGCATCATGGTTGAATTTCCTAAAGAAAATGTTAAATGAAAGAATCCAGATATAAAAGTTTCCATAGCGGTGGTTCATTTGGGAAAAGGTGTAGTAATTAGAAGTGGACAGAAAGCATCTAGACTAACCAAGTGTTTTCTTTCTTTCTTTTTTTTTTGTTATTTCATTGTGTATTTACAGCAATATGTTTGCATTTTGCTATTGATGTAAATTTAATTTGTTTTCAATATTTTGCTATTTTGAATACTGGAAGAGTTTCCCAAGTTAGTCTTTCCTGGACAGAACAAGGCCAGGTATCCGCAAAGTTTGCAGACTGCAAACTGCCCTAAGAGGGACTGTGGGAGGGAGCAGAAAGAGCACTAGAACCTTGTCCAGCTCTCCAGAGCTGTGCTTTATTGGCTTGGCATCTGCCCAGCAATGGTAGCCCTTCACCTGTCCTCTGCCACCCTTAGTAAGCTTACCATCTTTAAATTTCCTCCATTGCCTTTGTCCAGAGGAGGTTTGGAACAATGACTGTCCTCAGAGCCAGGATCCCAGCAATCCAAAGTAACTCATCAAAAGTGGGGCAGTAGCTGGACTCCACTGCTGTCGGCCACCTGAGTTGGAGATGGGGGACAATCACCACACCACAGAAAGAACAATTAACTGGTATTTATCATGATGTATCAGCTTCTTCTTCCTACTCTTCACAGAACGCTGTACAGTGTTCTATTGGTCTCTGGAGCTTCCATAGAGTTGGTTCAGTCAGTTCCTCCATGTTTAATAATTGTTCTGGTGAACTGAATCCTGGAGCTTCCAACACTGTCATCTTCCCACAATTCAAGTTCTATCTTTTGAGCAGTGTCTACCAGTGCAGATGAGAAGGCTTGACCCAGTTCCCAGGTTCTTGCAGTGAAGACATAATTTCATCTGTAGCTCCACAAGGCCTGGAGAAAGTGAGACAACTGATAGGGAAGTGGGGAGTGATGTGGATGCATGCATATAAAGCCATCTCTGACACTATTGCCTTCAGCTCAGGAATTGAGGACTAAGCCTGACTGCAGGACTAAGTGTAAAACCTTTATCGCCAGTGATCTGTGCAATATAGAAGCCACAAAAATAAAACAAGAGATGAGAATTTTGGCAAATGTGTCAAGTTCTCACTTTTTTCAAAGTAAAAAAAAAAAATGACTTAAGACAAAACTCCTACATATAGAATGGAAGAAATGATTTGCATGTTGTCTTGGGCCCATACATTCTACTTCCACATTTTAATTTCTATTGATTTTTAATTGTTAGTTTCTCACTATGAATTTTATATGGTCCCATTTGGTTGATTTCCTAGCTTAATACTTCTAGAGTCTCTTATCTTTTCTCCTAAACTCCTTTTGTTTTCTTGTGCATATTTCTGTAGCTTTGAATTTAAAAAGACCCTTTTTATGTCTGTATTTAATTTATCTAATTTCTCCTGAGAAAAGATCAGGTGCACAGGCAAAGAGCCAGATGTGCAATTTCTGCAGAGCTCTGTAAATTGTGTTAAAGCAGAGAAGTTTAGACTTGTTAGACTTACTCTAACGTCTAAGAGTGCACATGTCTTCCGCAAAGGAAATTCGAGTTTTAAATAGCAATTTTTGGAGGAAATGTTATTCCAACACAATTTAAAAAAATTAAAAATCAAAACTTTCCTCTTTGATATGAAAGATATTGTGGAAGAGAGAGAAATGATTGTTTCAAATTGACTATTGTAATGTAAATTTTGTATTTGTGACTCATGATTTAGTATTCTTAATATTTATGTAGAAAGGAAACATTTTAAGGGTAACATTGAAATATTCCATTGTGTTACAACTCCATTCATTTTGATGCTTCTGTCATAATCAGCATGTACTTGTTTGACCTTTTCTTCTTTCCTATCCCTTATCTTTTCCTGTGAACAATTTCGAACATACTGAGGAACACTCATGCCATAAATGGGCCCTCCGGGTGGGGCATTTTGACATTTCTGAGGCCCTAGGAAAGCCATTAATGCCTCAAAATAATGTGTCATCCATCCTGTCACCGATACCATTGTTCGAACTTTATTCCATTATTAAGTTGAACATCATGAAATACAAAACTCCCTGAGAAAAGTAACACAAATAGTTGAAATGATGCTTTCAGTATGTAGTGGAAATTCAACTGGAGTTTCAGAGAACAGAGTGTAATAGGAAAAGAGGAGAAATGAAAAGATTATAAACTCACCAGGAGGTAAGACAGGAGAAGGTATCACTAAGGAAGGACAGGTAAGTAGAATCAGGAGCCACGGGGCCAATGACTCATTCCCCCTCTTGCCAAATATGCTGAAGGCCACCGAGTGGGGCAGGTGTCAAGGTTTACAGCTTTCAGTAAGGAAGCCTATGTAATGGAGACAAAGGAACCCCTGGTTTTCAATGCCCTTGACATTCAAATATTGCAATATCAAAAAGGAAAACAGACAATCAGAGCAAATTGACTATTTAAATAAAGATGGACTTCACCAATTTGGTGAGATGCAAATTTGAAGGAATCTTAATTGAGAACTGATTTTCTTAACCCTATAATTCATGTGTCTGGACTTGGAGAGGGTGATCTTTGTTTTAGCACAGGATCTGCCCTTAATTTTTGCATCTAACAGGTAAACAAAATAATTTCCTTTAAAAAGGCTGATATTGGGACAGGCAATGGTGGCTCAGTGGCCAAGTTCTCGCCTGCCATGCCAGAGACCTGAGTTTGATTCCCGGAGCCTGTCCATGTCAAAAAAAAACAAAAACTGATATTGGCTGGATTAAATGATTTTAGTAAACAATTACTGTAATCTCCATATCTAGATTATTTCATAAAACTTTCATGCAGTGTTCTACTGGTTACATTGCATCATGCAGTTTCAACCCTACAAAAAATCCTCTATATGGACACCAAGCTGTGTTTTATAATCTCCATAGATCATACGGGATTTAAAACACTCTAAATCCTGATGAGGGGGGAGGAAGATGAGAGGATTACTTTATTTTCTTGAAATTGAAGAAATCTGAACAAAACCTTAAAGGTGGTCTAAAGCCTTATTAAGTTACACACATCTTTTCCTGGTTGTCTATACGGTACCAAAATCAGTCTCCTAATGAGGACAGGAAAAGTTAAGGAAAATTGTAGAGTCTAGACATGCTATGAGTTTATCAAGTGAAGTAGGAGTTAGAAGACATGAAGAGTCACAGGAACTTTAAGTACAATTAGGTGCAGCCACTGCTTCCCCTGTTCTAACCCCAGCCATTACTTATTTATTTGTGATGAATGAAAACACCAAGAGCTCTTGTACTTATAGCTGCTTAAGTTTGTTTCATCATATTCAACATAAAACAGCATATCAAAATTATCTTTCATAAACCATCATCTTGTCTTTTAAATAAATTTTCATGTTCTCAGAGGCATCTCAGTATAGTGTGGGACCCAAGGACACCAGCATCTCAGTATAGTGTGGGACCCAAGAACACTATACTCAGATTCGTAGGTTTCTACTGTATCAAAATCCTCCAGAACACCGAACACCTTTAAACATGCTCTAAGATGGACCTAGCTCATGTTGAGGTCCCAACTAAGCTGAGATATCTTACATTAAGATATCTGTGTATTTACTCCACTGGCTTTGCTACTTCTAATGGAAAAGAAAAACGTTCTGAACAAAAGTGTGGTTATGCAAATTTATTTGCGCCTTCTGCTTGCCAGTTAGTATTTCCTCATAGCTTGTATTCTTGTAAAATGTCAATGATGTTAAGAATTTTGGAAATAACTTTTGATTTCCCTATTACTTTGTTCAGCAAACAGTTTATAGACATGGACTTGGTGCTAAGAATAGTGTACAAAACTATATTTCTTGACCTTAAAATCATAGAACAATGCTTTAAAAGATGGATTCCAAATACGCTTTTTCCTCTTTTCTCAATAGGGAATTGGCTGTGCCTACAACTTGCCCATGTGACTTCCCAGAAACTGCTGGAAATTGCTACAGGCAATATTGCCCTTCGACCTGGCAGAAAGGGCCCTACTTGGGCTTTAAAGAACTCCCTTCTGGCATTCCTCGGGCTGTGCTCTTCACATGCCCTGAGGACTCCATGGTAACGAGAGAACAGTGCCCACCCCGTGTCCACAAACATCCCTGTTTGTTTTTACAGCATGCCTCAGGCTGCTGAAAACCCTCTCGTTTTTCAGATGGCATTTAACCAATTCAAGGCCTATGTGGGTCACTTACCTATGCCGTCTGTTCTCATGAAAACTCCCCATGGCCCAAGTGGACACCATCAGAGCTTGGCCTTGTGGGTTAGCTTGTCCACACTCATGCACAGGAGACCCTCATGGTGCTGGGTGAAGCCAGAAGTGGGAAGTAACGAGTGGCTGTGGGCCAGGTGCAACATCCTTGGTTTGGCTTATCCACAGCTTGGTTCACCTATGGCTACCAAGTTCTAAGAAATGCAAGCTTTCTGAATCAATAACCTCACCTTCCAGGTCAATATGAAGGAAAACTTGCCAAGTTTCAAGGAAAACTTATTTTATTTAACAATTTCTTAGTTTGATTTATAAATGTAAATATTTAGAAATACTCTCTTCAATGGGGCCACAAAGCATTAGTAGGGGGTCTAACTGCAGGACAAAAGAAAATCACTCTTTCTGCTGATTCTTGAATGGAGAAAAAAAGTGAAATAAAGTGATTGGACACAAAGAAGTTCTCAAGCATGGCAAGATTAAAAAGTTCTATTAATATAAACCAAAACAATTTAACCCAATGGAAAGAAAATATTTATATATGCTTTGATGGAGATGTTTCCAAGAAATTACTTTTTTAGCCTGTTTTCTATCCCTAGGCCAAGTGATAACTTATCCTCAGCATTGATGATATTGACAAAGCTTTCTATCTACTCTTGAGTTTCCTTTCCACATCACATGATCCTAAGATGCCTTGAATCGACCATTTTCTGGGTATAACCTTGCATATAACAATATATAACCATTCCCAGTGAAACCTGCTCACATTTCTATATTTGCTTGGAGAGGTTTTTTTTTTAAACTTTTTTATTGTATAATATAACATATATACAAGGCAAAGAAAGAAAAAAGCAATAATTTTCAAAGCACTCTTCAACAAAGTAATTACAGGACAGATCTCAGAATTTGTCATGGACTGTGATGTGATCGTCTCAGATTTTTCCTTCTTGCTGCTCCAGAATACAGGAGGATTTTTATCATCACAGTCGACATTTTTTTGTGTGTGAAAAATAACAGATATTCAAAAAAGCAATACATTTCAAAGCCCAGCACCACAATTAGTTGTAGAACAGATTTCAGAATTTGTCATGGGTTACAATTCCACAATTTTAGGTTTTTACTTCTTAGCTGCTCTAAGATACTGGAGACTAAAAGAAATATCAATTTAACGATTCATATTCTTTTGTTAAATCCTACCTTCTCTGTACAACTCCACCATCACCTTTGATCTTTCCATCCCTCTCTTTAGGGGTATTTGGGCTATGGCCATTCTAACTTTTTCATGTTGAAAGGAGCTGTCAGTAATATGGGGGAGGGAGTAGAGAGGGTTTCATTGCAGAATTTTTACTTAGGGAGCATATGCCATGGAATCTCAGTAAGCTCATTATCTCTGTTCTAGGTCTTTTTAATCTCATTATATAATAAATGCTAATACCACAACTTAAAAACTTTCAGTTCCTTCAGAAATGACCTCACTTTTCTAAAAATGAAGTAGAGCTGAATCAACTTAACCTAGGATTTTGCTTTGAGACCAGCAATCCACACAAAGAACAGGTGTTTGAAGGTGTTCTGAGCCAACGATATTCTTATTTTGGAGCAAATGACTCCACTAAAACAAGTGTGAGTTGACTACATAAGTGTAGAATTCACCGTTGGTAATTTGATAGGTAAAAATGTACTTTATTTCCTAAATGTTCATTCCATCATTCTTGAATGAATCAGTAGGGTTTTTTAATATTTACTGTAGTAGAATTATTTTATCAAATAATTGTAATCACCTCAGGCATGTATAAAATAATAAATATTGAGAAAGTAATGTCATTTGGTAGAAAAATGCCTCCTATATTTAATGAAATGCTCCGAAATATAATTTAGTTAAAACAATATTAAATCTATGTTAAAAATTTTAGTGCTTCATACTGGTATTCAAACAGGCTTTAGAAACCACATTTAATTAGTGGTTAAAATCAACACTATAAATACATAGCTGCTAAACTTATTTTTACTTGAAATCTTAGTAGAAAATAATCAGGTGATATGAACAATCCAAATCTGTAGATCAATACATTTCTTAATTTAATACTTAGCACATAAAAATTATCTAGGTTGTATGCTATTTTCATTTCTTTAATTATAAGAAATGTATGTGATGGTGTTAGCTTTTTACATTGATTCTTTTTCTCAGATTTTTGTATGAATTAAAATTTTGGGTAATGGTTTTCCTTTCTAACTTTAAGGTTTCATGTCATGATGCTATATATTCTCCCATATTTTCCTTTGTTTAGAAATTTGTTGAAATAAGAACTGTTTCAAAGAAATATAAATTTATAAAATGATATTAAAAAAACACTGATCTTATCCCTAAGATGAGTTAAATATAAAGATTTTTCCATTCCATTTTTACTTTTGAACTTGCATTGAGAAATTTTTACTGCGTTCCTCTTTGTGTCCATTCTAGATTCTGTTCACCCAATGCATGGATTTTATATATATATAAAAAATATATATATATATATATATTCGTTTTGGTGGGGTGCATGACCCGGGAATGGATTTATATTTTATTATGAATATGTGTAATGAAATATAGTAATGGTTTGTATGTTTTAAAATTTTATCTTTATGGTCTTTAAGAAGCTTTCTGATTTTCTACTCAGTATTATATTTTAATCATTCATGCATGTTGAGGCTTATGGATCTATTTTATTTATTTTAGTAATGTTAACAATCCATTTTTCACAATAAACCAGAATGCATTTATTAATGGACATTTTAGGTGTTTCAAATTCTAACTCTTGGGAACAGCGTCAATACCGCCAACATGTGTTTCCCTTGGCTTAGCATGATTAATACTAGTTTTATAATGGCTAAAGGGTAAAGGTACTGTGATGTGCAAGATATTGCCAAATGGTTCTTGACTTTGTTGTTCCAATTTCTATACCAAGCAGCAAATTACTTGAGTCCATATTTCTCTGCATTCTCTCCAATACTTGATTTTATAAAAACCTTTGATTTACCCAGGTTGTGGGATGTGCAATCCTTTCTCCTTTTTTTAATTGTATTTCCTGCTAATTACCAAGGTTGTGCTGGTTTCATTTTTAATGATCATTTGTATTTTCTCTTCTGTGAGTTGCTATTTTACATCCTTTGCCCATTTTTCTTTGTTTCATATAGAAATAAATATGTATACATATATCACTTTCTTTCAGACATTTATGTCATTTCCAAATTCTTCTTGTTAGGTACCTACACAAATACACACAATTGAACTAAAGATAAGGCAACTGCAAAGTGAAAGAAATAGCATTCAGGTAAACACTATCTTGTAAAGTATAGCACTGCAGAAGTCCCCTCTGTCCATTTCCAATTATGATGCCCTCTCCCACCCAATGGAACCGCCATCCTAACTTCTAACCCACAGCTTATATCTGTTTGATTTTGAACTTTAGATTAGTGACATCTTATAATGTGTATTTTCATAGTGATGTTTTTCAGCATTATACTCATGCGGGTTTTTTATGTTGTATGTTCATTTTCATCAATATCTAATTTTCCTTGTATGACTATTCTACCATTTGTTCATCAGTATCAAATTAAACCTGATATAAACAGTCTTAATGGTTTTCACACGTAACTACGTCTGTTGGGGGTATAAGGAAATTCCCAGATGTTAGTGCATTGCGTATTTTCACCCTGCACAGACAATGTCAAACCCTTTTCCAAAGTGGTTGTACAGCAATAGTGTATAGTTTCCAGTTACTCAACATCCTTAAGCAACTCTGAATAATGTCAGACTTTTCTCTTTATATTTCCCTGGTTATTAATAGTATGTTTATATGTTTATTGTCCCAGTTTACCTAGAACATTATCGATTAATGTCTCAGCATAATTGTTCATGGCATCTTCTTTTCACTCTCAAAATATATCTTTGTGGAAAATTACCTTATATAGTCAAACTATGTTTTAGGAAAAGTTTTTTTTTTCTTTTTGGCATGGGCAGGCACCGGGAATTGAACCCGGGTCTCTGCCTGTGGAGCCACCATGGCCCACCCCTGTTTTAAGAAAATTTAGCTCCAAGATCATCATATTTTCTTCTGTTACATTCTGAAAGATAATATTTTCTATTTCGCATTTAGGTCTGCAATCCACTTAATAGATGTTTTTTGGAAGTGATAAAGACAAATGCTAGTTTCTTTCTCCGCCCCAGTGGTTTGCCAGTTGACACAGTGCAATTTGTTGAAACTATTCTCCCCCACCCCCACTCATTTACACTGTTATTTGCTTGGTAAATAAATAGATCATATATTGTTTTTCCATTGGTGCCTTTACATGTCCTTGAGTTGATGTTATAGTATCTATTTATTATAACTTTACAATGAGTTTTGTGTCCAGGAAAGAGCGATACTCCTCCTTGTTCTTCCTCAAGAATTGTATTCGCTATTCTTTACTATTTGTATTTCCTTATAAATTTAGAGTCAATTTGTGAAATTCCAAAAATCAATTTTTGAAAAATTGAAATTTTTATTGGGATTTCATTTAATTCACACTTAAATTGGGAATATTTGCATCTTTATTGTTTTGAATCTTCCAGTTCATGAGCATCCACTTTGCATTTTCTCATTATAATATTTAATGTACATATGAAGTGATGTTCTCTTTCTGTTTTCTGACATTGAATTTTTTGCATGATTTCTCTCTTATTTCTTGATTTTTGGAATCAAATTAAAAAAAAAATTAACTCTGTTGACCCTGACTATTGTACATTTATTTTATGCTTCAAAATTCCCATTCTTATTTTTATTTTTTCCTCCTTATAATTTTAGGAAAGGGATTAATTTGATGATCTTTTCCAATGTCTTTAGATTTATGCTTAGGTTATTGAGTTTCAGCTTTTCTTCTTCCCTAAACTATGCATGAAAACCATAAATTTCCCTCTATGTACAGCTTTTCTGTATAAGATTTGATGTGTACTTAATTCATTATGATTAATCTAAACTCTTAATGTATCCATTTTGTTTTCATTTTGATCTATGGGTTATTTAGAACTGCATGTCTTAATTTCCAAATTATGAGTTTTTAGTTATCTTTTCATTTGATTTATAGCTTAAATTTATTGTAGTCATAAAACATACTCTATAATTTTACATCTTTGCAATTACTTTAGGCTTGCTTTACATGGAAGCAGGCAGTCAATACAAAAAATATTTCATGTGCATTAAACTGTTGAACATCATATATTTTGCATACAGTGTTTCATATATATATATCAATAAGTCCAATTTATTAATCACATGTTCAAATTTTCTATACCCTTGTTGATTTTTTGTCTCCGTACTTTATTATTCACTGAGAAAAGTGTATTTTAAAATCTCTCACTATAATTATGAGTTCACTTTTCAGTTTTGTCAAATATTTGTTAAATATCTATTTGGAGTTATATAATAGGTTCATAAAATTTATCTTTTTTCCTTTTCTTTTACCCTTTCTTCATTCTTATTTCTTGGAACATATCCTGCAAAGAGTATGCATGTCTGTGTTTTTGTGTATATGTATGTGTGTTCGTATATTTTGACTGATTATAAAGGATAGTCTTTGCCTTTTAATTGGCACATTAACTGTGTTAAAAATGATTGCAATTACTCTTGTGTTTGAGTTTAAATCAACCATCTCACTGTTTATATTTGTTCCAAATACTCTCTGTTCCTTTTTCTCTTTTTTTCTTACTTTAAGATGATGGGCTCTTTATTTTGTAGTTCTTTTTTCATCTATTAACTTAGGAATCTTTTACTCTTTAATCAAAAATTCAGTCCTTCTCCTAGAGATTACAATAAGCATTCTTCCATGACCTTTAGCTAATATGAACGTGTACTTCTGGCCTATTCCTGGGCAATGTAAGCAACTTAGGAAAATTTAAATCAAGTCACTCTCCCCCAATGTATATGCTATTGTAGTCATACATTTAATTTTTTATATATTTTAAATGAAACAACACTCATTTATAATGCAGTAAATATTTATTTAAATGTATTCTCTTCATTAGTCTTTCCAAAAGAAATAATTTTCTTTATGCTCGAGGAATATTTTAAATATCTTTTAGTATAGATCTGCTGTTGCTGAGTTCTCATAAATTTTATTTGTCTAAAATATCTTTACCTGACTGTTGGTTTTCCTTATAAATTTACTGACTGTTTTAGTTTTCTGGGGCTGCTATGGCAAATACCACTACTGGGTGACTTAAGCAACAAGAACTTTGGGCTTATGATCCTGGAGACCACAAGTCTGACATCAAGACTTTGATGGGCTGGTCTCCTCCTGGGGTCTGCAGAGCTCTGGTGCTGGCTCGTCGCAATCCTTGGGCTTCGTAGTTTGCATCTTGGCCTCCATCACAGGTCACTCTATCTCCTTGGTCCCCTCCTGTGGCTTTCTCCAATTGATTGCTTCCAAATTTCCTTGGGCTCATAAGGAGTCCAGTCGTACAGAGTAAGGCCCACCCTGAGTCTATCTGGTCTCTTCTAAATAGGACCTTCGAAGATGCTATTCATAAGTGAGCCCAACCCTTAAAAATAACACCTTCAAGGTCCTGTTCACAACTGGATTCACACCCAGAGGCCCAGTGTTAGGACTTGAAGATGTTCATTGGACACACGGTTCATCCCCAACAGTGAGAATAGTTAAGGCACAATAATAGATTGCTCCATTTAAATTGTGTGGCTTGTTGAATTTTGACAGTTATGTAAACCTTTGTATGAACCCTTGAATATTCAGCCAAAAGCAAACATTACCATGACCTCCAAAAGTTTCCTCGCTCCCCTAGACCCTTCCTCTGACTCTGGACTTAACCACCAATATGGCTTTTCTGTCACTATAGGTTTGTTTGCATATTATATTCCATTTAGTTTACACATTTTTGTTTGTCTCTGCACTCTTCTTCTGTCTCTTATATAATGGAAACATTAAGAGAAAAGAAAATTAGCCTCATTTGACATTAATTCAATTTCTGATCCCTGTTGTGGCAAGTCCTGCATGCATAACTTCTGCAGCTGGCACATTGCGTGAGCAATAGTCATTGAGTCCTCCTTGAACGCCATATATCAAGTGAATATGCACGTGTCCGCCCTCATTATTCATGGGTCAGACAGCACCCCAAGTGTCCCCAGATTTAAATTGCTTCTGAACCATCTATAATCTCCAGAAACGTCTCCTTCCAAAGGGTACTTTGCAGGGGAAACTCGATTTGAATTCTGCATTTACTCTAGCTGCGTGCAGAAGTCTAGAGATAAGTTGAAGGTCACTCTGACATTGTTCCTATAAGTAAAACTTTGCTGTATTTACGGAACAAAACTCAGGAATGTTGTGCGTGTCTCAGCATCAGATTATAAAATGCCTGCTCGGACCTTTTCTGAATAACAATGTAGTGAACCCCCCTTTTCGTTAAAAATCAATGCGTGTTCTTTCTATAACAGAAACTGCCCACAGTTTTGAAAGAGACATGCAGAGAGGCATGCATGAGTCATTGGCCATGTCCGGTTACACAGTGGGTTTATCTGTGACTGTGTGTGAAAAGCCACTCATGAAAACTTAGCAAAAGTGCAGCCAATTGTGGAGAACTAATCATGCTGGGTTATTCCTGGAGGAGGTTTGTAGGTAGCACTGACACTTACCAATTATTGCCTCCGCTTGGCAAAATGAATGGGTCTGAACAGTTATTTTGAAGGTGTTCTCAGCAAGAACTATATTTAAACTGCTGACACCAGTAATTGCATGGAGCTCACCCAATCCTGAGTTTGATCTTCAGCCTTTTACAGTATGCAGTCAGATATGCTTAACTCTGGCATCCAGAGTCCACAGCCACAGCCTTATAAACCCTAGCACCAAAATGCGCCCTGTACAATCAGCTCTTCCTTTAACTGTCTAAATTCTGTCGGGTATCATATTAATGAAGGGACACTTTTTCACCGGTGGCTTTCGAAATATTTAGGTGTAAGTTCCTATCATCAAATCAGTTCTAATCCTCACATAAAGGCACGCTGGTGCCTGAGACTACCTATATATGGTTTTAAACTGATAATTTATAGCTGTTGAGATATAATAATAAACTTGCCTTGGGAAATAGAAGCAGTGAAATGAATGTATTTGTTTTATTTCTGCAGATTACCTTGAGGGCACATGGCATAAAAGGAAACATGATACAGGTGTCCTGGCTTTTATGGGAGAAAAAAAACATCTTTCTTGTTTGAGGTGGTTGCAATGATTATCCCTATTAGCAGTGATGCTTATTACTTTCTGTTGAAATTTTCTACTTGCAATAGAACCAAGATACAAATAAAAGTGAAAATGAAAGAATAGTAAGTGATAGGTACAACATTGCTGCAAAGAGTATTTTTTTTTAATTCACTATTTCAAAATTGTTAATAATAATAATGAAGTGGATCACAAAGTCACACCTGCGGAATGTAAGCTGCCTGCTGGAGGCAGAGCCTGCCCCGGGGAACCCACCTTGGTCCATGTTTAGCACCTGTGACCTGGGGCATTACAGATCATTTTCTTCATTTTTCTCTCCTACTTATTGGCTACTTATATTTTACACTCATTGCTTTTTAGGATGGCGCTCAGAACCTCTGTTAATATTTCACTGGAGAAAATTTGCAAGTATATATAGTTTATTTTGTTGCAATGTACTTCAATTTTTCTGTTTTATTTTGTTGACAAAAAAAATAAATTTAGGAAAATACAACCATAGAAAAGGAGGTGTTAAAGTAAATGTGGCCAAGGGTGCTTTTCGTTGCACCGAGTTTTTTTTTAAGTACACTAATAAACTAAATAATTACAGCCCTTGATTCCATTAACTTGGATCATGACACTAATATGAAAAGAACATCTCTGACTATTTTAACATGATTTGGTTGGTTATCTTACCTTCTTCAATTCTTTTCACTGTGGTTTTGTCATTAACTAAGGAGATGAAATTAAGATGACATAAACACATCTGCTTTGCGATTGCTTTAGGGATAAATCAGCTTCAGCTTTTACAATGGCTCCCTTGAAAAATGAATGTGGCAGCCTTTTCTGACAAGAAGATATTAACTTTATTCAGTGTAAAGATGACACAAATTGTGCTTCACTTGGATTCTTTAAATGGGAGATCTTTCCAAGAGCTCTGGGTTGGCTGCTGGGATTAAATTACACACCACCAGATTGAGTTTCCCCCCAGATTGTGAACGAATGGCCACATTGCTCAGAAAATCTGAAGACACTAAGAATTTTGGTTTATTTAGAATGATTTTCTCACAATAAAGCTAATAGTCTATTTTTTTTAACAGAAGCAAGGGTATGGTGTGATTAAGACAGAAAGTAATGGGTACATTTCCAAGCTGCCACATCTCCTGTCAATAACCACTCGGGCAACTGAGGAAACAGAAATTTGGCTTAAGAGTAGACCTCAGACTGCCTTTTCTCAGTGCACAGGTGAGGAATTATTCCCCAGATGTACTTTATGAGCAGTTCCCCTTTGTCCAGGAGGTCTGAGAGGAGAAGTAATTATACATTTTATATCACTTAAAGCGTCACCCATCTGCAGCTGCACATCTCACATGTTGCGGGCAGGAAGGTGAGCTGGTACAGTCACTCTGGAAAACAATGTGGCAGATTCTTACAAAAGTCATTACACTCTTGCCACAAACTCCTGCCACGTTATGAATGCAAAACTCTTTCTTCATATAATGCTAATAGCAGCTTTATTTGTAATATCCCCAGACTGAAAACCACCCAAATATTTTTTAAAGGATGAATGAACAGATTTAAAAAAAATCAGACAAAACATCCATGGTACATCCAAACACTGGAAAGCTACTCAGTAATAGCACGAAATAAAAATTACTGGTACATGCAACAACATTGATGGAATTCACGGGCATTGTGCTCAAATGATTGCTCACTGTATTTACAGTTTTATTTGATATCGCATGTAAAATCTACACATATAGCACTTCATAGTACTACACACACACACACACACACACACACACACACACATATGGGAGAAAGTAACACCTGGTAAATTCTAAAAGAGCTATATTTTAATTGATCATTTTGTACCAGTGTCAATTTCCTGGTTTTGAAAATGTATTATAGTTATATAAAATGTTAACGTGAAAACTGTCATAAAGGATACTCAGAGATGCTTTATTGCAACTTTTTGAGTTCGAAATAATTTCAAAACAAAAAGTAAAACAAAACAAACTGCCCATTTAACTTCCGTAAAGTCAAGAGGAAGTGAAAGTTTTAAGTTGCCTTTTAACTTTGCAGGCATTGTCTTGGATAGTTCACATCTCTAAAGAATGACATTATAAATCTGAGTTTTGTAATTGAAAATCCTACATTCACTAATAGTTTTTTTTTTTTCAAACCGTACTCTTTCTGATCATTCCAGTTTATTTTGTTGTCTTTTATTGCTACCAAGTATCTATAGTTGTTACAAAACTGGATGTTTCCAACTTTGTACTTCTTGTAACTTCTAATGTTTCCCTTCTCTGTACTCCAGGTACAGAATGTAAATAAAATATGTTCGAAGTTCTTTCTCAAATTCAAGAGAGGGCTCATGCACTCTGTGTCTACTCTCTTGTCAGTTGTTTCCCAGAAGATTTATAGAGTCTAAGAGCCTAGTCTTGGTCTGAAGAAATATGTTGCAAAGACTAGATCTGAGAGCAGGCATCACTCTCAGAAAAATTCAAGGCACTCCCATCATATAATCAGAATTGTTCTGGAAAGTGGATTTGGTTGGACAGTCAGAATTTTATCAACCCTAAGTTCTCTGTTTGAGTCTGCGTGTTTAAAAAAAAAAAGAATACTCCCTTGCTCAAATTTTTTGAAAAGGAGTCAAGTCTTGTGTTAGTGAGGCATCTCCAGAGAAACAAAATATATCAAGAGATTTCTGAGAGGGAGACAGCAGACTGGAAATGCTGATGAGTTGATATTGAAGACTTGAGACTGAAATCTTTAGGACAGGATGGCAGGCTGGAAACTCAAAGAGGTGTCAAGGATGTTGAATTTCTGTTTCTTTTTGAACTCCTCAGTTCTTGGCTTTTAAAACCTCCAACTGGATGGATGAGGCCCAGTGGATTAATAAGGAAAATTGACATAAAGTCAACTGCTTACATATGCTAATCTTATCAGCAAATTCCTCAACAGCAAATATAGGCTGATATTTAACCAAACAGCCCTGTTAATTGGCACATAAAATTAAACATAACAGTTTATACATATTTCAAAACAGCTAAGGAATTATAATTTTTTATATTAGTAATCCAACATTAACTACTTCAAATATATTAACCAATGCATTGCATAAATGGGCACGCAAGCCATTTTTGTTCCATTAAAAATATTGGTAAATATTAAAGTTGTAATACTGTGAAATATTTAGTACAATATTTTCTTTAACATACTTAAACTGATGCTAACAGTGAGCAAGAACTGATTTATTTTCAGAAGTGCAAAGTAAGCTTTAAGCATTTCTAAAATGATGTGGGAGGGATTTACAAGACAGAAACCTTACTTTTAAATAGGATTTTTGTGTTCTTTACTGGGTACAATTATTTTTAAAAATGTTTGCCACAATAGTTATATAATTCCTAGTTAAAGAAGATAAAAAAAGATTAGAATCTACTAGACACAGATTGTTCTTAGGAATGCCGCAGCAAAAATAAAAATTCTTGGTATTCAACTTAAAATATAGTTTAGTAATCAATGGACATAAGAGCTTTAGGCAAGCTTACCATTTAATTTTTAATAAAATGAAGTGTTTTTTTGCAAACTCATTAGTAAGGTTATGAAATGAGTTTTCACTACTTTTAATTAATCATCGATTCCTTTTAAGAAATATTTGATTTAGAAAAGGATGGTTTATTTGCTTAAGCTTTGTTATTAGAGGGCTAATCTAGCCTAGGTTTCTGGCATTATGCTTCCAAGGTTAGGAAGATGTGGATAAGTCCCTTCAGGCCTGCTTGATTTCCCAAAAACAGAGAATTAATTAACAAAATACAAGAAAATAGAATGGATTTGGTAAATTAGAAGGGTGACATAGCTAGTTAATCTGCATGTAAACCACAGAGCCTTGTTGATAGTGAAAGAGGAGTTCAATGAAGCCACACCCATACGGAGTCAGCTAGTGTTCTAGTCTGCTGGCTGCCGGAATGCGATATGCCAGAATCAGAATGGCTTTTAAAAAGGAGAATTTAATGAGTTGCTAGTTTACAGTTCTAAGGCCGAGAAAGTGTCCCAATTAAAGTGAGTCTATAGAAATGTCCAATCAAAGGCATCCAGGAAAAGACACCTCGGTTTAAGAAGGCGATGAGGTTCAGGATTTCTTCTCTCAAGTGAGAAGGCACGTGGTGAACACAGTCAGGGCTTCTGTCTCAGCTGGAAGGGCACATGGTGAACACGGCATCCTCTGCTAGCTTTCTCTCCTGGATTCCAGTTTCAAGAAGCTCCCCAGGGGACATTTTCCTTCTTCATTTCCAAAGGTCGCTGGCTGATTCTCTCTGCTTCTCATGGCTGTGTCGTTCTTCTCTGTTTTTTTTTTTTTTGAATCTCTCTCATTCCCCATAATGATTCCTCTTTTATAGGACTCCAGAAACTAATCAAGACCCGCCCAAATGAGTGGAGACAAGCCTCTATGTAATCCAGTTTAACAACCACTCTTGATTAAATCATATCTCCAGGAAGAGGATCTAATTACACTTTCAAATATACAATGCTGAAAAGAGATGAGAAGAAGTGGCTGCCTTTACAAAATGGGATACGATTAAAACATCGCTTTTTTAGGGTACGTACATCCTTTCAAACCAACACAGCTGGGTGGCTCATGCTTGGGCCAGACTTAATCTCATCTGGGCTTGTTCTTGTATTTGCAGCCAGCTTGGTGGGTGGAAGAGAGCTGGGGCAGGGTGGCTTAGGATAGCCTTGTCTGGGATGGCTGGCAAGACTTCTTGCCATATGGCCTCCCATCTTCCATCAGATTAGCCTAGGAGTCTCCATGTGGCTATCAAAGGTCTTCAAGAGAGCAAGCCCAGTGGAAAAGTACTGGGGAATCCCAGTGCACACTGACTGGAAAAAGTCCCAGTGCACAAATGCTTGAGCAAGCTTCAATGGACAAGGAATTTTCAGGTCTCTGCTTGGGTCATATATTAGTCAGCATTCACCTGTGAAACAGAATCAACAAGATAGATGTAGTATGTAAATGTGTGTGTGTGTGTGTGTGTGTGTGTGTGTGTATGAGAGAGAGAGAGAGAGTCAAAGAGATACAGAGAGAAGAGAGGCTGGCAGACTGGGAATTATTCTAAGTGTTGAAGACTTGAGGCAGAATGGCAGAATTCTTTCTAACCCCTGAAACCCTCAGTTTTGTCACTAAGACCACCAAGTGATTGGATGGCATCTAACCACATGAGAAGGAGTAATCTTCCCTACTTAAGGTCAGTTGATTCTTGATGCTAAGCCTATCTATGAAATTCCTTCACATCAGGACAGAAATGCACAACATATCTTATTGAGTAGGATTGTTTTCTAAGCGAATCTCAAACCCTCACTTACCTGTCTACTTAAATCCCTGACTCCCCGTTTCCATTGCCAGCATAATAGCTACAAAAAGAAGGCTAATAATATATAGTTTTAAAAGCATCTTATTGTAATGGGTTTACAATTTTTAAGAATCTAAGGAAATCAACAACTATATGCAAGACTCTGCTTATTTAAGAATTAATTAGAATGTTCGAGTCTTCCTATATAGATTACCAGCTCTTTCTTTTTATTCCCTATTCTGTTCCTAGTCAATAAGTGTAACATAATGCAGCAGATGAGAGTTGAATGAGTCCTAGAATGAAATAAACAATTCATACATTTATTTTCGAACTGAAAAATGCACTTTTGTAACTCACAGAAGAGTCATAATGTTTTTTAAAAAGACAAGTTTTATGCATCATATAATTTAAATACACAGATCTCTCTCTATCTATCATTCATCTATTTATCTATCCATCTACACATCTGGGCTTGTTTGAAAATGCTATGCAACCAAGAAAAGTCATGTCCTTTTAATCCTGATCCAATCTTGTAGGATGAAACCTCTGGATTAGATTGTTTCCATGAAAATGTAACCCACTCAATTTTGGGTGCAACCTTTTGATTAGATTGTTTCCATGGAGATGTGACACACCCAACTCTGAGTGTGACCTTTTGATCTGATGGAGCGATGACTCCACAATTCAAGGTGGGTGTTAATTAGTTTGCTGGATTCTTTAAGAGAGCTTATGAAGAAGGAAAGAGTTGATAACAGACATAGATATAGATATTTGGAGTCACTGGAGTGCTGAAAGAGATGCTTGGATAGCCAATACAGAGATGCTGAGAGGTAGACATTTGGAAATGCAGAAGCCCTAGGTGAGGCCAGGAGCTGTGGCAGCCAACTGAAACAAGGCAGGAACGAGAGCCCAGCAGACATTGTCATGTGACTTGCATGACCTGATAAGCAAGCCAGAACCTGGAGAGGGCCAAGGAAAGCTAAGAGAAGAAATCCAGAATTGCTCCAAAGAATCTAAGAGAGGACCAGCAGATGACAGCCATGTGCCTTCCCATGTAGCAGAGGATACCCGGACACCATTGGACCTTCCTTTGGAGTCAAGCTATCTTACTGTTGTGGATGCCTTAATTTGGACATTTTTAAGGCCTTAGAAGTGTAAACTTGTAATTTTATAAATTCCTTTTATAAAAGCCATTCCAATTTTGGTATATTGGATTTTGGTAGCTTTAGCAAACTAAAACAACATTCAAAACTCTTTAAATTAAAATGAGGGGTTTGTTTCAGTATGTAAAACAAAATCTAAATTGATCAAAATGAATGTCCTTACATACAGGTTATTAATACTGAGAAAATTCCTAGAACTTGACTAAAAGGTATATTAAGGGGCTGAAGCTGATTTTATCAAGTTCTTAGAGACAAATTGCTTAAAAATACCCTGCTGGTCTCAAGAAAGCATGGATTCTTGAATAGCAAAAACTTGATAAAAACACATCATGTCATTTTTCTAAGAATTCTAACAAGCTGAGTGTATGGTGCATCTGAATGTCATTGTTTGATTTAGATAGCAAGTTTTCCTAAGCAATTTTACCAGACAGTCACCTTTGCATTAAAATTAATTTTCAGTAAACAAATAAATAAGTGCAACTTTAAAAAAAACACAGCAATAACACATTTTTCATAAAGAATGCATTACCTGATAATGAAGTTTCACGCTTTTTTATTCATTGACTTACGTCCTGCACCTTATTTTTTCTTGAAATTAAGTGGCATTATAAAATGTTTTCCAAATACAAGACTGTTTGCTGAACTAATGAAGTAATTAGTTTGATTAAACTAATGATCAACTCCAGCAAACAAATTCTGTCAACACAGCCTACATATTAACATAGGGGATATTTATAATTTAAATCAAATTGTGTCCAAATGAAATAATTTACTTAGCTCCCTGGGCCACCATGGAAATCTAAACAACTTTTCAGAACATGCATAGAAACAAAAGGAAATTAGACAGATTAAAGAAAATCAATCAGGGATAAGAATCAGATTCAGGTGTTTTAATTTTATTTATAAGAGTACAACTTAAGCTGTTACTAAAAACATGAATGAGCAAGGAAGCTGTTATGTTCAGTAGAATAAAGTTCCCCTTAAATGCCTACAACCCAACCACTGCAACTGGAGAATATGTTGCCTTACTTGGCAAAAGGGACTTTGAAGATGTGCATTAGTTAGGAACCCTGAGATTTTGGGCTATCTTTCAATTTTGGTGGACCAATCTAATCTGGAGTCCTTTACAAGTGGAAGAAGGAGCAGAAGGAGATTGTCAAGTGATTCCACTTGAGAACTAGACCCGCAGTTGCTGGTCTTGCAGATGGAGAAGCTTGAGCTTATGGAGACAGCTTTTAGAATCTGGAAAAGGCGAGGAATGGATTCTCTCCCAGAGCCTTCAGATTCAAATGCAACACTGATGGTGTGGCCATCTTGATTGTCAGACCTCCAGTCTACAGCACTGTGAGATAGTAAATTTGTATTGCTCAAGCCACCGTCTGTGGCAATTTTTACAGCAACTATAGTAAACTAATAAACACCAGAAATAGGCAACAGTTACTCGAAAGTAAATTCTAAGTTAGGCTTTCTTTGCAGCATGCACCCATAAACTCAATGGCTTGATTTTCATTATGATAAAATCATAAAAGTAATGGCATATGTACATCCAAAATTAGCCTCTTTAAAACTTAGCACAATAAGCTCCATTAATGTAAATAAGGAAAATAAAATAGTCATGAATAGCACAAATTGTGCAAAGTTGCATCCAAAGTTCCTTTGCACTAAACTTGATAATATCAATGCAATGGATGCTTTTCTAAGTAACTGTACCGGCTACATAGAAATCAAAGGATCAATAACTGAGAACTACATTGATAAACTTATGAAAATGTTTATTAAGTATTGCTGATGAATTATTTCATTCTCTCACAGAACTAATGAATCGACATTTTATAAGCTACTTCAATTCATAAAAGATGAGAAGCTACATAAATCATAATATGAAAAAAATAGATATACAACCTAGAAATAATTAACACAAAAACAGAAGCAGGATTTAGCAATTATTGATATATTAATTTTCATAAGGAAATTCAAAGCCAATCAACATTAAGAAACTACAATGTAATTCACTATATCAGTAGGGTAGGGAAAAGTATTTTATTTTCAAACAGCTTTAGCAAATTTACTTGATCAAATTATTCAAAAAGAACACTAACAAGACATTTCCTTTAAAAAATAAAGGTAATTTTCAACAAAGAAAATTAAAGTAAATGACAAGACCAATAAAATATCTTTTAAAGTTAGCAACCCTAAAAGCAAGATGTTTTTTCTCTAATTTTAATGATTATTTTGTTATGTTTCACCTATTTAGAATGAAAAAGAAATAAGAGGCTTAGAGAGGAGAAAGATTAAAATGCATTATTTTATATAGTATGTGCATACACAAAATCCTGAGGAAATAGACAGAAATACTTTCCATTAAAAAAATCAGTACAGTGGCTTACTATTGGACACCTAAACAAAAAAACAATAGATTTGCTGATTTAGAAAAGAGGTTGTTAATGTTTCTAAAGAAAAAAGCAGAAATAATTTATTTGTATAAAAAGTATATAACTTTGTCATAAGTACAATAGAAATTAAGTAGGAGGGTCATGATTCCTGCTACAGAGTTTAAATATTTTGAGATGCAAGTAATCCATTGAATTCCATAAATTAATTCAATCCTAATAGCTAGCTGGAAGATTCTCTTGCTACTCAGTAATGTGGTTCTTAAAATTTAGTGGTCAATCTTGAGAGATGCAAGAGTGATTCAGGAATAATGAGATGTTTTTAATGTGATATTATAAAACAAGCCTTCTTTGTCACATTGTCACTGAATTGAAGAGTGAAAATCAGTATAGCCACATGTAGGAACCTGCCCATTTGGGTTAGAAAGATCCTTCTCATTGAAAACTGATCCTGTCTGTTCAAGCCACAGTATGTCAAATCTTCTCAGTGCCTCGTTTGGAAGATGTGTTCCAAGCCACTTCCCTACTTCGAGTAAAGGCTATAGTTCAGCTCTTTTGGTTATTAATCTATTACTGTTTTGTCAATACATTCTTAAACAAGAGATGAAGTCCAGAATTGTTCCCTCTTGTGCACGCTTCCTACTGATACCAGAACTTCTCTTTGCTCTATGCAGGCTGCAGTGGGTTTTATTGCTAATGCTTGTTGTACAAACATTAGTTCTTACTTCATTGTGTTTTTTTTTTTTAATTTAAACATATTTATGAGAAGCCTAATATATACCTAGTACATAATATATTCTAGTATGCTTACTCTTTTTTGAGGAAATAACTGATAAAGACCGTGCTAGGTCCTTTGGAATTCAGCCAGATGTGGAAACTATGATCCATAACCCATGAGGAAACATCTCACTCCGACAGCCATCCACTGGCATTCCTGAAATTAGCCCTTGTAGCACTTCCTCCTGTTTTGATAGGTCATTGGATTTACTGTTTTCAAAGGCTTTTGACAAGAAGAGGGATTAAGGAAGATTCTTTTGCCACCTCAGAAAGTAAAAAAAGAAAAGAAAAAGTACAATTCATCTAGTTTTCTCACTGGAAGAATTTATGAAGAATTGGGAGAGCACAAAGGTTCTCTTTTTTATTTTTCAGATTAACAGGCAACATCATGCACTAGAAGCCAGATCCCATTTCTATGGAAAAAAAATTGCATTTTAGACAGAGGAGTGTGCAGAAAATGTCCCCTCATAACTGAAGCACATTTAGTACTTGAAAAGGGAAAATCATATGGTGAATGATCGAAAGCAAATAGTACTGTAAGTTTTATTTGTATATGTTCCTGTTTAGAGCATTCTTTAAAGTCCAGGGCTCTCAGACTCATTCGATCATGCTGACTGTTTTTGTAAATAAAGTTTTATATTGGAACCCTAAGATTCGTTTATGTTTATTGGAGCTGCCGTCACAGAACTGAGTATTTGCTTCAGAGATCACATGACTTGCAAAGCCAAAAGTATTTACTATCTAAACGTGCATGAACCCTGATCTTAGCAATGTTTGGTAGTGGATTCATTGATTTCACAAAAGGTACTGACTCTGCATTCATATATTTATTCAAAATGAAATACAATAGAAGAGACTAACACTCCACATACTTGTCACATGATATTTGGTAAAACCATCTTGTTCTTCTACTGTTTTTTGGTAAAAGACAGAGCAGCCATTGAATATGCACTGCATATTACATATGTCTAAAACACAATCAATTGTATTTGCAATATGAAAAGTAACTTTAAACAATTATTGCTGCTTTCCTGTTTCAATTGACAGCAAGGAAGAAAAACCCTTCAATGTTCAAGCAATCTTTCAAGCACAAATAACAATTGTTGATATCTTAAAACTCTAAATTTTTACGACTCCTTTACATTTTAAATGAAATACATGAGAACAAATGGTTAAACTAGTGCATATTAGGTACACTTAAATGAAACCAAGTTTCTATGGATTACTTGAATAGTCAGAGCTGATTTTAGTTTAAAAGCATACAAAAGTAGTAGGGCTCTGTTATGATGTTTATTGTTCTTTTAGTTTATTGCTTAGGGTACTTGCATTAAAAATCAGCGTTTTGTTTTTTAGTATATGTGCTCTTTCTAAAGTCATATTCCTAAGACTGCGATGTCCCAACTGGTCACTGAGGAAATGAGAATGATTTTGGAAACCGATTCTGACTTCCAAATGAGACAAGCTACAGGATCAGGCTAACTATGCGAACAATGAAAATAATGCATGTGCCTGTAAAGTCTTGAGTATTATTGAAGAACAGAAGGAAAGGGAAACAAGGAAATGGGAAGACACAAACAAAAATAATGAGCAATTATATTCTGACCCCAAATTCACCTGTAGTTTCAATCAACGTTTCTGCTTCTGCTCTCTGTTCTAAATAATTGCGCACAAGTTCTCATAAATATAGCCAGCTCTCTTCACAACAGCTGTGGCTGCATTCCTGTGATTAATTCATTAATCCTTAGTCTTTTTTTTTTTTTTTTTAAGTTTACCATTGCTTGGCATTTTTTAAACACCCTGCACCAGCTTTTACTCCTGGGCTTATATTGCAATGCGTGGGTGATTTCCAGACAGAGATTTCGCTCTGCAATCTGGAGTTTGTTTTCTAACAAACACTCCTGAAGGGGGTGCAGCATGCATGGTGGCCCTTGTGTAATCTCAGGTAGGTCTCTAAGCCTCAGTTCCACTCTAGTGAAAATGAACACTAAAATATCCCCACCCCCATGGAGTGGTTGGGAGCTTCAAGGAGAGAAATATGTACAAAGGGGTTAAGACCGCATAGCACATGCGGGCTTTATGATACTAAATGTGGAAGCCATATGGGAATTCCAGCAATGCAGCAATTAATAGAGGATTTTGGTATCTCCACTTCTAGAATGACTCAAAGCAATAGAAAGGGCTGTCCAAAAACGCACTATTGTTCAAAATCACCAAAGAGTATTGCGTTTCTTGAATACCCACTTTTCTCCGTAGAGTTGATTTGGAGTGCCTGCTGGCCACACCAAAAATCAGACCCACCTTGGAAGACAGCTGTTTGGCAAGGACACCACCATCCTCTCCATAGGTCCCTGTCATGGCAGTGGGGAGGCAGGAACCGCCAACAAAGCAGACTTTGGTAAGTGGTCAAGAGAGGGGCTCACACGAACTTGGGTCATATACCCAGGAACCCCCAGTTATAAATGGGTGCACCTCTGAGGCAATACCTTTGGTCTTATAGGCCTCCATTGAGAAAAGCTGACTGAGTTAGGTCTGCTAAAAATAAATCCACCCAATGTGCATACCCAGGCTGAATTGGCACACTCAGGTTGATAAATTCCAGCAAATATGAGGTTCACTTACTAGTGAGTCTGGATTAAACTTGTGTCACCTTTGTCCAGAATACACAAATGGCCCATTATCAAGTCTGCCTAATTCTCAGCTGGCTGCCCTTGCAGCAACCAGCTATGACTTCAAAATCTAGCCTTATTCCCAACTCAAAATTGTTGGTGTCTTCACATACAGCCTAAAGTTCAAGCCTCACAACATCCATGCCAGGTTCTCTCATCTTGTCCTTGCCTTCCTCTCCAACCAACCCCCTCTTTCATGTCCCTCTCTCCTCCCCGAGATAGGAGGCTCTTACTTTGAGAATCCCATTCTAGGGGACACTGAGTTGAATTTGAGTGTCAGGGTCACCTCAGATTTAGTTTTATTTTAAATAAACCCAAGGACACTGGTAGCTGGTGTGATCTGTCTACTTATCACAATACACTCAGTAAATATATATTCAAGAAATACATTTGTGTTTTCTTATTATTCTCATAGATAAAGGTATTTCCTAGTGATTCACATACATCATTATTTAAAAATTCAAATGATTTTCCTGTAATCTGCCTCTTAAGGAAATACATAATTAAATCAAGAGGTATCACACAAACATCTTAATATACTCAATAGTATTGCAGAGCAGTGCTTTATTTATTGTCTTTTTTAACCTTTCACAGCATGTATCATAGAATTGCCTCCTAAGAGATGCACAATAAATTTTTGAAATAAGGGTGTGGGAGAAGAACCCCTTTAGACCATTTTTTCCTGGTCTGATGAAAACTAGATTTAAGGCTGAGATTCTTTTCTATTAAAATGGATAGTCATTATTACTTTGTAAGAAAACATGTTCACTACAAAGTAATTGAAAAAATGTTCACATACAATACAATGTCAAAACATGGCAAGTGCCAAGTAAGGAAAGCTTGGTAAATAATTTGATTTATTCTTCTTGAACTATTATTTCTCCAGAGAGCAATATTAAAATGGGCAGCTGTTACTCACATTGGATACATAAAATAGCTTTCATACAACTATGATTCTTGCAAATTCCTACAAAATTGGATTCTTGGATGAGGTGACAATTGTTTCCAAGTTTTCTGTCAGTTATTCTCATGAGTGATATTCAAAATATTGCATCCAACAATGGTACAAGAAGTGCCAACTGATCAGAGCACACACCCACCCTCTCAGAACAGACACTGTAAACGACTACCAGCAATGTGGCTTAAACCAGCCCCGGTTCTTCTGGATTTCTCTTTAAATGCTTCAGATTATCCTTTTTTAGAGACAAAGAGATAAAAATGCATTCGTGGTTTTTTCCCTTATTTTCTTTTTTCTTCAAGCACAATCATCTATGAAATGCAGTCTCAGTTAGGGGTATTATAAGACAGAAATTTAACTCACGACTGGAAAAGTTGTTAGGCCTGCTGCCATTTGAGCTCAAGCACATGTCAAACTTTTACTAGCATTGACTTTCCTCAGAATGTGGTCATTTGGCCAACTCACTTCAGTTAGAGTGAAATAACGCCTTCTTTGGGAAACGTTGGCTTAATGTTACTCATTCTGTAATTTCTTCGGAGACCCCCATCTGTTCACCCTAAGTTGCGATAATGCACAGAAGACATCCGTGCGGTTTCAAAAAAGATATAGAAAGCACACTAAAAATTCCATGACTGCGATTTTTATTGTTCTTGGTTTTGCTGTTGACATCAAAGAGCCATGAACAGGAAAATCCCAAGGTGATCCTAATCAGGGCATTCACCACCCTCCC
>PVIY010012367.1:0-62191 GCA_004026745.1 Myrmecophaga tridactyla | reverse complement strand
TTTAATACTGCCAACCATCTAACTCCACTCTGCCACTGAATTCATGGGTAAGAAAATTCTTTTAGAAAACTCAATAAAGTAATGAGGGGGAAACCAGCCCATTTAAGACCTTCTCTTCCCTCTTCTTCCTGAGAGTACAGAACTTCTGACAATACAGAACTCTCCTAAGACACAGTCAACAGAATCTGATGCAGAAATAAACAGGTTTTCAGACACACGGCAATTCTTTATCTGAAAGTTGGCAAGTTTGGTACCAATCTGATGCCGCGTTCTGTTTATCAGCCTCTTCAAAATCCTGCGAGTCCCCTGCAATTCCTCAGCTTTTTGGGAGACCCAAGCCAGGAGGGGCAGAATTTGGAGAGTGAGGGACTCAGAAAGGTTCTGTTCATTTATGATTTTGAGATACAGTCCAACTGGGTAGGGACGGAAGTTACAAGCTTAATTTTCTGCAGCTCCTGAGCGCTCAGATGTTAAAGTGTATGTCCCATGACAGCTGAAAATGCAACTGGGTGCTGAAATGTTGAAGCAAGGGGCTCTAGGAACTTCTGGTGGTGCTACAGTGACAAGAAGCAGATATAGCTTTGGTTAATACTGTGGTTCTCCTGCCATCCTGGCTGACAATCTTCTAAGGTTAATCAGCATTGACTGTTTCTCCCTTTTTTTAAATAGTTCAGATGCCCTTATTCTGTTTGCATGAAGAGTGTAAGCGGGTCTTTTTCTCCAAAACGCAAATTTACCTCTGCCTATGTCAAAATCCCCATGTTTCTCCCAGCACGGGGTCACGGGAGGGGCTTGGTGGGCTTCTCAGAGTAATTAAATCTGAGTTTCCCCATCCATTGCGAAGGCCATGGTGCACAGATGCTGCTGCTGCTGCTGCTTCTCTACATGCAGGGCCAATCCCTGGGTCTCCCGAACCTCTCTGCCAGCGCAGATTTTGCCATGCTTGCTTAAAGTCTCAGTATGATTCTGGAGACACCTGCTTGGCATTTCCCATCTTTAGCATCTGCTTCATCAGTCTGGGACTGATGCCATCATCATTTTCCTACATAGCTTTTCCTCCTTCCTTTTTTTCTTGAAAATTGTAACAATGATGACACATTTGAAATCTCACAGTATTTTCCTACCAGTGCTTAGGGTGAGGGAAAGAGGATGGAAACCCTCACAGGTGTCTACTGTCAAGGCCAGGCGCAGTACCTTATTTACTTAGGTGAAAGTGCACCAAGAAAATAGCGGAGTCATGTATTATTTGTTACTGAAAAATAACTACAGTAAAGGAAATTTAACAAGAAAAAATACTGAGTATTCTCCTGTTAACCAAAAACTATTTTTAGCAATTCTGCATTTCATCCCAATCTTTGCCAAATACATATATTTTATAGGTTGGATCATATTAGAACACATTTTTTTTTTCTGATGTAGGGACTCCTATTGACAGTTGCTTCTTTAATTGCACCCCCTCCATACATTGTATAGTCTGTATTTCTATGCTAGCAATTATTTCCCTGTACCACAATGAATATTCGTTTCTTAATCTTCCCTATACCTGAAGGGGGGAGAGAAGGTTATATTTATCTTTATGTTCCTAGCATCTAGTACAGTATATGGCTAGATAGTTGACATTCAATAGATGCAGAAGAACTGTAAGTTTTTGACTAAATAAATCTCCTTTTGGTAAAAGCCAATCCATCTCTGGTGTGTTGCATTCTGGCAGCTTTGGCAGACTAGAACAATATCCCTTTTTAGTTTATGGTGTATTGGAGTGGCTGGAGAAAAGTACCTGAAACTGTTGAACTGTGTTCCAGTAGCCTTGCTTCTTGAAGACGATTGTATAACAATATAATTTTTACAATGTGACCATGTGATTTTGAAAACCTAGTGGCTGATGCTCCTTTTATCCAGGGTAAAAAGGGATAAAAAATAAGCAAATAATGGGGGGAAGATAAAGGGTTAAAAAGCTGAGTAGATTGAAATATTAGTGGTCAATAAGAGGTGGGTAAGGGGTAGGGGATGTGTGAGTTTTTTCTTATTGTTTCTTTTTCTGGAGTGATGCAAATGTTCTAAAAGTGATCATGGTGATGAATATACAACTATGTGATGATATTGTGAGTCACTGATTTATACCATGGATGGACTATATGTGTGTGAAGATTTCTCAATAAAAATATTTTTTAAAGAAATGACAGGCAAGTTGAATTGCATTGTCAATGAGATGGTCCCAGAGAGACTTTAGAAAGATAACAGTGTGAAAGCATAGTTTATGTTTTAAATCACTCCAAATATCTCACAAAAATAGACAGAGGGTGGGCCACAGTGGCTCAGCAGGCAGAATTCTCACCTTCCATGCTGGAGACCTGGGCTCATTTCCCAGTGCTGGCTTATGTTAAAAAAAAAAAAAAAATAGAGCAACTAAGTAGCAAAACCAAAATCCATGAGCAATCTTTACAATGAAACTGGAAGTTAAGGTATTCCCACAAATCCCCAAATTTAAAAGTTAAGAGCAGGGCAGGCAATGGTGGCACAGTGGCAGAGTTCTTGCTTGCCATGCTGGAGACTCAGGTTCAATGCCTGGTGCCTGCCAATGCCAAAAAAAAAAAAAAGTTAATAACAAACTACCAGCAGCCATTAGGCATGCATGGTAATCAGTATCCGTGCCAAAGAAAGCAGAGGGAGGCAACGGGACATCTGATAGACCTTTGAACAGAAGAATCTTAAAGTAGGCTGTAGGTATTCAATGGAAAGCAGGTGGGGACAGTTGGAAACAGCAGCTGAAAATGGAAGGTGTTTGTTCAATCCAATAATGGCTGTGTGTGAGAGGTCCATGGTGAGCTAAGAAAGGGCTGGAACAGCCTAGCCCCCCTTAAACTCTCAAAACAATCCACCCTTGGCTCCCTTCAAGAAGATATCCACACTGAGGAGAAACTTGTGGAAAGTGACTCAAAATAGAGCAGGACGGGTGCAGGATGGTTCAGTGGTAGAATGCCCGCCTTCCATGCGGGAGACCCGGGTTCGATTCCCAGACCATGCACCCCTTCCCCCCCAAAAATCAAAAATAGAGCAGGACATGGACAACAAAGACAAAGGAAAGATAATATTCAATTAAAGTGGGGTCGGGAAGAGCCAGGAAATCTCAGAAAGCAAACTGCCAAAGGTTTGAACACACATTACACGTTTGAACACACATTACACGTTTGAACACACATTACACACACACGCACACGCACACACTCACACATGCACACACAAGAGGGAGCTCTCTGAAAACAGCAAAGTTATCTTACCTCCTTCCAAAGGTTAAGGAAAACTAATTGTACTTAAAAAATGAGCAAAGAAAAATAAAACCAAATTCCATTGAATGGTCGTATAAGAAAAAGGAGAATGAAGTATAGAATAGCACTCCTAAAGACCATGTAAGCATACCAGCAAAAATGCCCACAGAAAAGATCAAAACTATAAACTTTCTTTCAAAATGAGCTAAACACTAAGAAAATGATCCAGGAGGTGAAAGAACAACATAAAGTAGGCAGACTCAGAAATGAGGTGCTAGAACACAGAAAAATTGAAATATTAAAAAGCCATTTGAAAAATGAGGGCTCAACTGAAGAAACAGATGATGCTTTAAGAGAAACAGAAGGCAAAAGGAAGAAACTTTAAAAAATCAATAGGAAATGAAGAAAAAGATGAGAAGGATTCAAGAGGAAGTGGTGAAAATTGATGACAAAGAATATTCAACATATGGATGACAGGAAAAAAAAGGAACAACAACAAAGCAAGGAAACAGAAAAAAATACTAAAAACTATAGTTCAAGAAAACTTTGTTGTAAAAAAGATTTGGAGCTATATACTGAAAGAGCATAATACATATACCAAATATTGATCCAGAACAACCAACTCTAATACATATTTTAGTAAAATGAGTGAACCTCAAAGAAAAAAAAGTCTATAAAAAAGCAGTAACAGGAATATAAGGGAAAGAAAATTAGATTATCCTCAAAATAAAATAGAGTACATATTTAAGAAACTCAAGGAAAGAAATACGAGCCAACACTTTTATATCCAACAAAACTGACTCTCAGGAATAAAGGGCAAAACCAAACTGTGATCAGCATGCAAAAACTCAGAGAATATTGTTTCTATGAGGCCCTTCTGAGAAATAAACTAGAGAATAAGCCTCAAAAAACTAAAGCAATTAGAGGCACATTTGGCATATAGATCAGTGAGGACCATTAGACATATATTACTTGTAGAACTAAAATGAAATGAGAATTCAAAAGGAAGGTATATAGCATGTATTGACTGCATGTGCAGACAATGTAGATAATAGTCCAACCATAAAAAATAAATGAGCGAGAATGGAAAGAGCATATGCAAAATTTTTTTCATGCAAAAAAATTTTAAAAACTATCCTCAGTCATTTTTTTGGTGGCAGTAGTAATATTATTTTGAGACCGGTTGTGTTAGTTTGCTAAAGCTGCCATAATGCAACATACTAGGAATGGAATGGTTTTTATAAAGGGAATTTATTAAGTTATATGTTCACAGTTCTAAACTCATGAAAATGTCCAAATTAAGACACCAACAAGAGGTTACCTTCACTCAAGAAAGGCTGATGCCACCTGGAACACCTCTGTCAACCGGGAAGGCACGTTGTGGCATCTGCTGTTCCCTTGCTTCTGGACTCCATAACATTCAGCCTCTGTTTCCTGTGGGGGCTCCTCACCTGGCTTCTCTGGGGCTGGCTTTTATCTCTTGGCTTCCCTTGGCTCTCTCCAGGTGCTGGCTTGCTTAGCATCTCCTGGGAAAGCACATGGTGATGTCCGCTGGGCTCTTCATTTCCAAAAATCTGGGTCTGTTCAGCTCTGAAGCAACAGTTCTCCAAGCATCTGCATCTAAGTTTTCTCCAAAATTGTTTCCCCTTTTAAAGTACTTTAATATACTGCTTAAGATCTACCTTAAATTGGCAGAGTCACATCTCCATCTAATAAAAAGGTCATACCCACAATTGAATGAATTATATCTCCATGGAAACAATCTAATCAAAGGTTCCCACCCTAAACAACAGGTAGCCCCACAAGATTGGATCAGGATTAAAACATGGCTTTTCTGGGGTGTGTGATAGTTTCAAACTGGCACACTGGTGTATGGAAATAGGCTAAAGTAAATGAGCAATTATGGGACAATCTGATTTTATCATTCTTGTACGCTTGAGAATTAGGACTGTCAATGTTCAAGAAAAGAGATCCAGATATAATATAGAAGTGGTTAAGTAAAAAAAACCCTGAGGTCCTGAATTGAATTGGAAATATCAAAGTGAATTCATGGGATATTTTATCTATCTATCTATCATCTATCTATCTATCTACCATCTGTCTATCTATGTACCATCTGTCTGTCTGTCTATCTATCATCTATCTATTATCTACCTATCTACCATCTGTCTGTCTATATCTATATATCATCTGTCTATCATCTATTTATGTATCTATGTATCTATCTATGTATCTATGTATCTATCTATCAATCATCTGTCTATCATCTATCTATCATCTATCTATCTATCTATCATCTATCTATTATCTAGCTATCTATCATTTATCTATCTATATCTATCTATCTATCTATCATCTATCTATCTATCTATCTATCTATCTATCTATCTATCTATCTATCTATCTATCTATCTATCATCTGTCTATCTGTCTATCTTTCTGGCACCTGTTGAAGTGTCCTAGAAACAATCACCAATCTAGTTGCAATGAACATTCCTGGTGTCTAGTGCATGGGCTTAAAATATTCTTTTTCACTAAAAGAAATAAGGGATTCTTGGAGAAATGGCTGAATCCTGATATAAGGTGAGCCTGGATCATCTTATACCAAATGTAAACTATCAAAGATTACTAGAGTCACATCAGAAGGAAGCAGAAACCATCCTGAAGAGGTGCCATTGGTCAAACAAGAGGCATTTTGAGCATCAAATAGAAATTGCAACTAATTGAAACTATGAACTATGTCAAATCTTATTGGTTATCTTTAGAGAGTTATATGGAACTGTTCTGATGACCCAATGCTGTTTTACAAATTTCCCCAGGACACAGAAGCATGCACCAACGATTTTATTATGCTCATGGATTCTGTATTTCAGGACTTCAGAGGGCCTAGAGGGAATGGCTTGTCTCTGCTCCATGATCTCTGGGATGACTGGAATCACCTGGAGTCTTCTTCAGTTGCAAAGTAGGGCCTATCCTGGGATAGCCCAGAGCCCGTGAGTCAGGTGAGTGCCTACCCATGCCCTTTCTAGCATCGTGGTCGCAAGGTTGATGGATTTCTTACAAGGCAGCTCCGGGCTTTCTGACCATATGTTCTAGAAAACAAGGCAGAAGCTGTATGACCTTTTATGACAGAGGCATGGAAGTCCCAAATGGTCATGTCTGCTGCACTCCATTGGTTTAAGTAGTCACATATCTACCCAGTATTTTAACTAATAAATGAAAAATAAATTGTAGAATTAGAAAATCACCATTTTACAAATGCCGCCAAACTAGTGGATCTAGACATTGAGTATCAATAACTGCTAACGTAACAAAAAGACAACTAGGCAAAATGTGCCTCCTGTAGAAAGGACACAGCCCCAGCTAGAGCCCAGCCAAAGGGATTGGACATCAGTCTGACCCAGCCTCTTGCTCCAGCTGCCAAATTGCAGGAAATACAGAGGACAGTAGGACCTGTTGAATTGCACCGTGAGTCTGCAGTCAGCAAAATCCAGAGTTTGCAGACACCCCACCCCAGATTCTTCAAAAGATAAATTAAAAAGAAAGGAACAGAATGGAGGAGAACCTGTAGATTAAAAGAAACTTAAAAGACATAAAATTTTAAAATAAGGGGGGTGGGGTTAAGTTTCATATGAACAAACCCCAAGACTGGGGGCTCAGCCTATAGCTTTGGTTGTCCACGCTGCTTGTGAGAATATCAAGAATTCAACTTGAGGAAGTTGAATTTCTCCCCACCCTCACCATTCCCTGAAGGAGGGGTGGGGTAGATTAGACTATAGTGTCTAGGGATGCACCTTTGAGTGGTAAAACCCTCAAAAAGCACGAGGAAGAGACTATGACTCTGATAAAGGTCAATATAGTGTTGCTTTTTAGGGAAGGGAGGGAATTTAAGTTAGCACAGGGCAATGGAGGGGTTTCTGCAGTGGTCAGCACATTTGGTACATGAGTATTTATCTTACACTAACTAATTAAGCTCTCCATGTGTTAGGGAGGATTTCTGCATGTTTTATTTTACAATTAAAAATGATTATAAAAGAGGGGAGCAGAAGACAGGAAGAAAGTGATTTTCAAGATGATGATGATGGTAGCATTTACTGAGCACTTACTATATGCAGGGCAGTGCGCTCAGCATCTACAAGGGATCGTCTCATTTCATTTCCACCACTATTATCCTCATTTTTCATATGGTGAATGCTTTGGTTTCCTCGGCTGCACAAGCAAATACCATGCAATGGGTAAGTTTAAACAATGGGAATTTATTAATTAGCTCACAGTCTGAGGATAGGAAAATATCCAAATCAAGATGTCATCAAGGCGATGCTTTCTTCTTGAAGACTGTCTTTCTGGGGCTGGCTGCCAGGACCCTTGGTCCTGGGCTCCATCACATGGCAGGGCTCACGGCAGCTTCTCCTGGTCTTTCCAGGTTCCATTTAACCTTTTTTTGTTTTTCGCATGGACAGGCTCTGGGAATCGAACCTGGGTCTCCAGCATGCCAGGCCAGAGTTCTGCCACTGAGCCACCACTGCACCACCCTCCAGGTTCCCTTTATATCAGCTTCTGTCTACTCCCTCTGTGGCTTTCTCTCTCTGAATTGCACTCTGCCTGTAAAGGACTCCAGTAATGGGATTAAGACCTATTCTGATCAAGGTGGGTCACACCTTAACTGAAGTAACCTCATCAAAAGGTCCCACTTACAAGGGGTCCACACCCATGGGGATGGATTAATTTAAGAACATGCTTTTTGAGAAAAGGGGAAAATTCAACTTCCCCAAGTGGAGGATTCTTGATATTCTTACAAACAATGGGGACAACCAAAGCAATAGGTTGAGTCCCCAATCTTGGGGTTTGTTCATATAAAACTTAACCCCACAAAGGATAGGACAAGCCTTCTTAAAATTAGGCTTGAGAGTCTTCCCCAAGAGAACCCCTTTAGTTGCTCAGATGTGGCCTCTCTCTCTCCAGCCAAGACAACAAGCAAACTCACCGCCCTCCCCCTCTCTGTGTGGGACATGACTCCCAGGGATGTGTACCTTCCTGGCAACGTGGGACAGAAATCCTAGAATGAGCTGAGACTCAGCATCAAGGGATTGAGAAAACCCTCTCCACTAAAAGGGGGAAGAGTGAAATGAGACAAAATGAAGTGTCAATGGCTGAGAGATTCCAAACAGGGTCAGAGGTTATCCTGGAGGTTATTCTTATGCATTAAGTAGATATCACTTTGTTATTCAAAATGTATTGGAGAGGCTGGAGGGAACTGCCTGAAAATGTAGAGCTGTGTTCCAGTAGCCATGTTTCTTGAAGATGATTGTTTAATGATATAGCTTTCACAGTGTGACTGTGTGATTGTGAAAACGTTGTGTCTGATGCTCCTTTTAGCTACCTTATGGACAGATGAGTAAAACATATGGATTAAAAATAAATAAATAAGAGGGAAATAAATGTCAAAATAAATTTAGTAGATTGAAATGCTAGTGATCAATGAAAAAGGGAGGGGTGAGGGATATGGTATGTATGGATTTTTTTCTGTTTTCTTTTTATTTCTTTTTCTGAATTGATGAATATGTTCTAAGAAATGATCATGATGATAAATATGCAACTGTGTGATGATATCGTGAATTACTGATTATATATGTAGAATGGAATGATTATATATTGAGAATGTTTGTGTCTGTTTGTTGTTATTTTTTTTTTAATTAAAAATTAATTTAAAAAAAAGAACAGGCTTTACTGGGGTACATAGCTCCAAACCACCACAATGAAACTGAGGTTTAGAAAAGTTAAGTAACCTGCCCAAGGTCTTAAGTTAATGAGCGGTGGCCCTGAAATTTGCTAATCGTTCACAAACTGAATACTCCCACGAGTAAAGAAATAGCAAGGCCGTGGAGATTCTAGTCTGCTGAGTGGAAAAAAAAAAAAAACCCAATAACTATGGAGAGATTGTGAAAGATACTCTTTATTGTCACTAAAGAGCACTTTAGGAGAGCGTGTGATGTTGCCCTAAGCACTTTGTGTCAAATTACTGATATGCAGGACAAATAATTTAATTTAGCAGTTACAAAAAATAATTTATCTTCGTGCAGTGATTTCAAAGATCCTACTAAATTAACTAAAACAAATCATCCTTTATGCTCTTGTTATTTATCTTGTTCCTGTTCTTCAAAAAGGAAGGAGCTTTAAATTGAATAAATGTAAGAATAATCTAGACGGAGAAAGAAAATAAGTAATTTGATTTTTAAAATGCAATTTTGGTTATAGAGGGAGGTCATACCTTCTTAAGAAGAACTATTAAAGTAAGAGACTCCCTCAAATCACTTCGAAAATTTCAAAGCAAGCCTTTTGATCTTCTAACATAAAAACCTAGGCTCTCTGAATGTAGGAAAAATATCATAATTTCTTTTGTGCTCTTTTCCAAGACCTCTAATAAAGTACAGGGCCAGTTTGGTAACAGGCCGATGTTCCTGAACTGCAATTAGTAGATGGTCCACTAGAGGGCACTCGTTACCCAGGCTGCTCGGGGTTGCCGCGGGACCCGCCGGAAGCCTTAGGAGTGAGGAACAAAAGAGGCACATTTCTTCCCAGGGGATGCAGAACAAAAGAGTAAATTTTTAAAAAGCAAAAGAAACTCAACATTTAACGCTGCCTCTCACAATCGCCACTAAAAGCCTCTGCCCTGGCCACATTTGTCATAAACTCACTGACAGACTGAATACTACATTATAAAAAATAAAATGGACAGTATCTGATTTTTATTTATTTTAATTTTTTCTGCTTTTTAAAAAAGATATTCTCTGCCGAGTGTAATACTCAACTGTCATCCGATCTTAGTATAGTCTGTTTACTCAACAGTCAATTTTTGTCTGAGCCGTGCTTTTCCGGAAGAGATGCATGCAGGTATTACTGAATCCAAAACCAATATATTTTCAAGTGAATCATGTGTTTGGTTGAGACAACATGATAGATGTTTCGTTCTGTGAGGCGGTGATCAGAACTGCAGCACTCCCCAAATAGTATTCCATGTTCTTTCCCCTCACTTCATTTGTTCCATTTTATTGCTGAAAGCACATCTCATCCACTGGAATAGCTGTGCTCAATTATGCTTTTAAAAAACTTACTTAGAGCCACTTTCATGACCTGTCCTAAAAGCACTAATTATTCCTCAGCAAACAAAGATAGGAGTATCTCAGAGCCAGCAACTCAAAGCAAACACATAGGAAAACCCATTTTGTTTACTTACAGGTCTTGACGCTCCAAATATTGACATTGGTTTCTTAGGTCTCCTGTGCATTTTCTTTTCTATAGCAAACAACACAGTACTTAATGTATAAAGAGACAGGTTTTGCTGCTCCAGAAAGATGGGTTAATTGTAGCCCCAGGGACAAAAGAAGAGCAAACTGTACTGAAGACCTGGCAGCTGGTGTCATTGGGAGCATCTGCAAGAAGGCTTAGCGAAATAAGCTCCTTTGCATAAGGTACAGCAATGTATTACAGGATCCAGGATAAAGACCCAGAAAGAGAGACAAACAATCCTAAGATTACAGTGTTTGAGAAGGATTCGGCTACAGCTTTTCTTTAGGGTCTGTTTGAACGTATTAAATTTAACTTCACCATGCCTTTCCAAAGGTATTTTTAGAAGCAATTACCTTAAAAGCTTTGCATTCCTTGGAGTTTTATCTATACGGATATCTCTTGGCTTAAGAGACCTTAAGGTATTGAATTAAGTGAGTCTCCTCTTAAAAAGTGAGCACTACCACGTATAAAGAAGGCAGCCACGCTTGCAGCGCACAAGCTGAAACACATTTGGAAAGGGCCAGGTGCAGCCTTGTGTGCATGCTGCTGGGGTGGGGGGTAAGGTGGGGGCGAGGGTTGTTGCTTTCAGCAGTAATTTTCCCCGATGGGGTAGATTAGTCAGGTAAGGGGCCAGTGAAGTCTTGATACAGGACTCAGCTATTTTTGTCTCCCCACTCCCAGGGGGGTCCCCAGAAAAAGAATTACTGGCAGGCAAATAAGAGAGCCCTCCACGGCATTTCTTTCCCAGTGTGTGCTCCTTGGCTCAGCGAGTGGTCTGGATTTCCTCTCTGGGTGGGCCAAGTTACCCTCCCCACCGATCACATCTTTTATGGGTGCTGATTTTAATGTCAACTTCTGTTACTTCCTGCTCATATTCTAATGCAGGAGTTTTTATCCTAGGCTCTTAAAGATGGACTAGCTTAAAGGTCTGGAGCTCTCTGAAGTCATATGCAAAATGTGTGTATATATATATATATTCAGATTTATATATATAAAATTGTGCATTTTTTCCCCTGAGAGGATGAGTTGTAGATTTCATTGGATTCTCAAAGGGATTTACAGCTCCCAAGAGGTCCTAGAAACCACTCCGGAGGGATTGGAATGAACTGAGGGCTGAGAAACTGCACTGGCTCAGTGATAAGCCACATGTTATCAAGAATTGATGGGCGATCTGTGCAAGACCAAAGGGAGAGATGTTTATTTGGTGCAAAGTTTATATTTCGGGTAGCACATTATCTAATTTAACTTGTATGGTCAATTTACATGAACACTGTTATTACATGGAATCTTGACTAGGGCCTGAGATCTTGTTGGTTTGTCTGGATTAGTGTGATACCCCAATATATCCCAGAGTAATTTGGGCAGAGAATAGAAAAGCATTTGCGAAGTCTCTTTGGGGGACTGGAGAGGAAATATTCAACTTCCCCATCTGTGGAGTTCCTGATATTCTTCAAACAATGGGGACAACCAGTTCAATAGGCTGAGCCCTCAATCTTGGGGCTAACCCCTATGAAGCTTATTCCTGTTTCAGGAATAAGAGAGGCTAAGCCTACTGATAATTATGCCTGAGTCTCTCCCAGAAAACCTCTTTTGTTGCTCAGATATGACCTCTCACTCTAAACCAACTTGGCAGGTGAGCTTACTGCCCTCCCCTGTCATGGGACATGACTCCGAGGGGTGTAAATCTCCCTGGCAATATGGGACAGGACTCCTGGGGTTGAAACTGGACCTGGTATTATGGGATTAAGAAAGAGTTCTTGACCAAAAGAGGGAAGAGAGAAATGCGACAAAATAAAATCTCAGTGCCTGAGAGATTTCAAACAGAGTCTAGAAGTTATCCTGGAGGTTATTCTAATGCATTGTAAAGATATCCCTTTTCAGTTTATGGTGTGTTAGAGCGGCTACAGGAAAGTACCTGAAACTTTTGAGCTGTGTTCCAGTAGCCTTGATTCGTGAAGAAGACTGTATAGCTTCTACAATTGACTGTGTGATTGTGAAAACCTTGTGTCTGATGCTCCTTTTATCCGGGGTATGGACAGAGGAGTAAAAAAAAAAATAAGGATTAAAAAAATAAATAATGGAGTAGGGGACACGGGGTAAAATATATTGGGTTGATTGCAATACTAGCGGTCAATGAGAAGGAGGGGTTTGGTGTATGGGATGTATGAGTTTTTTCTTTTTTCTTTTTAATTCTCTTTCTGGAGTGATGTAAATGTTCTGAAAATGATTATGGTGAAGAATAGACAACTATGTGATGATATTCTGTGCCACCGATTGTATAATATGGTTGAACTGTCCTGTGTTGATATTTCTCAATAAAAATATTTTTTAAAAAAAGAATTGATAGGAGAATCACAAAGAGTTCCTCTTAGAGTTAGCTAAATCAGATAAGAGGAGGAAATTCCATAAGCCAGAGCCTTCTCTGGTATTTAGATTACAAATGGTACTTAAAGGTCTTCTAGTTTAACCCTGTATTTTATAAACAAGGAAACTGATTAACTCAAAGTCACACAGGGCAGGTGTCAGGTCCAGTGCTCAGGCCTGCTTACTCTCATTAAGGAACTTTTTCCATAATGTGATGGAATTCTTCTGGTTCCTGGAGATTGTATGGAGAAGTAGAGGAAGAGAGGGCCTCTAGCATCAGAGAAGTTATGTTGGGCTTTATAGGGTTTGCACAGGAACCTGCTGTGGGAGAGGGAGTGTGCATGCATGGCTTTGCATCCTGGACCTGCCTCTTATTAACAATGTGCTTTTAGACTAATTATCTCACTCTGTGTGCCTCAGTCTCCTCATCTGTAAAATGGGAATAGAAGTAGCACATGCCATGTAAGATTGCTGTGAGGATTAAGTGAGTTTATATCTATATATTTTATGAGTTTATATGAGACATATATATATTTAGAATAGGGTCTGACACACATGGAGCACTCATTCTCATCTTCTATATTCTCATCAATTGTGACTTTTTTTTGGAATGCTGTATGGTGGGGTCACATTTCGTTCTTTTCCCATGGGCATATCCCATTATTGCAGCACCATTTGTTGTATTTTTGTTTGTTTGCTTGTTTGTTTGTTTTGGGAAGTTCATGGGCTGGGAATCGGACCTGGGTCTCCCGGGACGGCAGGCGAGAATTCTACCACTGAACTATCCTTGTAGCCCCAGTTGTGACATTTTAAAAAGCATTTATTGAGCATCTACTATATTCAAAGCACTGTGCCAGATATGGAGTATACAAAGATAAAAGGTCCAGTTTATCCCTTCCATTCGTTTGTAGTCTAGTAAGGGGCGGGCATGGGAAGAATCCCAGTTTATTGAAACATAGTGATAAGACTCATGCCAGCAGCAGGTAACAGGAGATGGGGGGTGGGGTTCGGGTTGGGGAGGCATCGACTACATAGGGTGTGCTGGTTTGAAAGGATGCATGTCCCCTAGAAAAGCCATGTTTTCATCTAAATCCCATTTCGTACAGAATAATCCCTATTCAATACTGTATGTTTGAAACTGTAATCAGATCATCTCCCTGGAGATGGGATTTAATCAAGAGTGGTTGTTAAACTGGATTAGGTGACGACATATCTCCACCCATTTGGGTGGGTCTTGATAAGCTCCTGGAGTCCTATAAAAGAGGAAACATTTTGGAGAATGAAGGAGATTCAGAGAGAGCAGAGAATGCTGCAGCACCATGAAGCAGAGTCCACGAGCCAGGGATCTTTGGAGATGAAGAAGGAAAATGCCTCCCGGGGAGCTTCATGAAACAGGAAGCCAGGAGAGGAAGCTAGCAGATGACGCCATGGTTGCCATGTGCCCTTCCAGCTGAGAGAGAAACCCTAACTGTGTTCACCATGTGCCTTCTCATTTGAGAGAGAAAACCTGAACTTCATTAGCCTTCTTGAACCAAGGTATCTTTCCCTTGATGGATACTTTGCTTGGACATTCCTATAGACTTGTTTTAACTGGGACATTTTCTTGGCCTTAGAACTGTAAACTAGCAAATTATTAAGTCCCCCTTTTAAAAAGTCATTCTGTTTCTGGTAGATTGCATTTGTGACAGCTTGCAAACTAGAACATAGGGTGTCTTAAATTTTCCCCGAGACTTAAAATTCTAACCTCCACAAATAAAACACCATATGCTCTCTGGACCGACCAAGGGACATTGACAGTGAATGAAAAGCCGAGGCAAACGTTGTCTACTCCAGCCACTTCCAGGCAGGGCAGTACCAAGTGGCAGATGGAGATTGGAGAGAGGATGAGGGCATTGGTCTGGGAAGGGGCTACTTGAGGACCAAACGCTGCAAAAGCAACTAGGACACCTTGGGACCCGATCAGCCCCCAAAGTCTATGGGTCAACAGAAGCAAAGACACAGACAAGATCCAGAGCTGGAATTAAGACCTGAGCAATTTGGGATTTCCTCCATGGTGACAGTGTGTTCTTGTGCTCCCTTTTGAAGGCCCACGGCCAATGTTCCAGGCTCCCAACCCTATACACTCCATATAAAGCCATGGGGCTCCGACACTCCTCAAGGCCTGTGCAAGGCCACATTGGAGTCAGAAAGCAAGGGAGAGCCTTTTATGTCCATCAGCGGATGAATGGATAAATAAAATGTGGTTTATACATTCAATGGAATATTATTGGGCTGATAGAAGGAATGAAGTTCAAATACATCGACAAGATGGATGAAGCTTGAAGACACGATGTTGAGTGAAATAAGCCAGACACAGAAGGGCAAATATTGTATGTTCTCACTCATATGAAATAATTAGAATAAGAAAATCAGGGGGCAGGGAGAGGGTAGGGAATAGGGAATTAATGCTTAATTGGTATGGAGTTTGTTTGGAGTGATGGAAAAGTTTGGATAACAGATGGTGGTGATGGTAGCACAACATTGTGAATGTAATTAACAGCACTGAAATAAATATCCGAACGTGATTAAAATGTGGTTAGGTTACATAGATGGTAAGAGAATAGAATTTCTGTTTGAAAATCCATGTAAATGCCCTACACAAACAGTGAATACTAAGTTAAACCACGGCCTATAGTTAATAGTACAATTATGAAAATGTGCTTTCATCAATTGTAATAAATGTCCCACACTAAATGCAAGCTGTTAATAATAAGGTGGTATTTGGGAATCCCAAATTTTATGCATGATTCTTCTTTTTTTTTTTTTAACTTTTTTATTGTATGGTGTAACATATAATCAAAGCAAAGAAATAAAAAAACAACAGTTTTCAAAGCACTCTTCAAAAAGTGATTACAGGACAGATCTCAGAGTTTGTCATGGGCTGCCGTACGATCCTCTCAGATTTTTCCTTCTAGCTGCTCCAGAATATAGGAGGCTGTCTCTACATGGGACATGACTCCTAGGGGTGTGGACCTTCCTGGCAATGTGGGACAGATATCCTAGAATGAGCTGGGATTCGGCTTCAAGGGATTGAGAAAACCCTCTCAACCAAAAGGGGGAAGAGCAAAATTAGACAAAATGAAGTGTCAGTGGCTGAGAGATTCCAAACAGAGCTGAGAGGTTATCCTGGAGGTTATTCTTACACATTAGGTAGATATCATCTTGTTATTTAAGATGTAATGGAGAGGCTGGAGGGAACTGCCTGAAAATGTAGAGCTATGTTCCAGTAGCCATGTTTCTTGAAGAGGATTGTATAATGATACAGCTTTCACAATGTGACTGTGTGATTGTGAAAACCTTGTGTCTAATGCTCCTTTTATCTACCTTATGGACAGATGAGTAAAATATATGGATTAAAAATAAATAAATAATAGGGGGAACCAATGTTAAAATAAATTTTAGTAGATTGAAATGCTAGTGATCAATGAAAGGGAGGGGTAAGGTGTATGGTATGTATGAATTTTTTTCTTTTTATTTCTTTTTCTGAATTGATGCAAATGTTCTAAGAAATGATCGTGATTATGAATATAGAACTATATGATGATATTGTGAGTTATTGATTATATATCAAGAATGGAATGATCATATGGTAAGAATGTTCATGTTTGTATGTTGTTATGTTTAAAAAATGAATGAAAATGGGTAACAAAAAAAGAAAAGAATATAGGAGGCTAGAGGGCTTAAATACTTTTTTATCATTACAATCGACTTTTTTTCTTCTTTTTTTGTGAACAATAGCATATGTACAAAAAAGCTATAAATTTCAAAGCACAACTTTGAAATTAGTTGTAGAACATATTTCAGACTTTGACATGGGTTACAATTCCACAATTTTAGGTTTTTACTTCTAACTGCTTTAAAACACTGGAGACTAACAGAGCTATCAGTTTAATGATCCAGCATTCATATTCATTTGGTAAGTCCTTCTTCTATATATAATTCCACCATCACCTTTGATCTTTCCATACCTCTCTTTGGGGTTGTTTGGGCTATGGCTATTCTAAATTTTTGATATTGGAAGGGTCTGTCACTAATATGGGGTAGGGAGATGGAACTATCTGATGTTCTGGAGAGGCTGGGCTAGGTTTCAGGACTTATCTGGACCAGGGACCCATCTGGAGGTTGTAGGTGTCTATGCATGATTATTCTTTAAGCCTACAACGTCTCTAACTAAAAACAAAACAAAACAAAAAAACAGCAAATCTGAGTCTTTTCTTCCAATGCTCAGTTCACATGTCATCTCCCTTAGAAAAACGCTCCCCAGACTCCATGCCCTGAGTTACGTGCCCCTCCTCGGTGGCTCCAGCAGGCTGCCTGCCCCCATAACCTGTGAATTCTATCCTGTAACCCTATGTTTATCTTTCTGGCTCCATTTCATGTGCCTACTGCATATGGTAGGCACTCAATAAATGTTTGTTCAGTGATGAAGCTTCGGCTTTTGGTTCTCCACCTGAATCTCCATAACAATGGAGAAAGGAATTCAAGTTACCTGGCAGCCCAGCACCCAAGGCCACAGAGGGTCTGTTGATTTTTGTATTAAACATTGAACTTATCAAGGTCCACATCATGCCCTGGTGATGACTGTTACTCTGCTGCGTAATGTGCCAATAGAAACATGTATTTTTTCTTACCTATTATCAGATAGGGGCTGTGAGTCACTTCCTCAGGAGTGAGGTTGATCTTGATATGGCAAGTTCCAGACCCAGAGCTCTGGGCTTGTCTGTTTTTCCTTCCTTCCTTCATCCTATACGCATTTATTGGATACTAAGTGCCAACGGTATGTGCCCAGCCCTTAAGGAATTTATGGCCCCAAATTTCACTCATCTTTTCATAAGCAAGATTCACTTGATATTTTCCTAAAAAGAAACAGTGACTCTTAGAAGAAAATACACTTTTCATGACCTCATCTTTAAATCTTACACAAAGTTAAAGCTTTGGGCATTGTGAGGCTTAGGGCCATTTTGAATTTTGCGCCATTTCTTTTCCAGCACAATATGATATGGATGTACGATATGGATGAGTGCCCAGTATCCGGTTATGAAGTCTGACCTAACTACTGCAGGCTCAGAAAACCAAAGGCAGTTATTTTAGTTTCCCAACTACTAAAGCTAATGGGTTGGCTTAACAACAGGAATTTATTGCCTCATGGTTTCCACGGTTGAAAAGACTTACTTCTTCCTGGTGTCAGTATCTTCTGACTGGTTGAGAATCATGGGGTCCCTAGGCCTTTTTATCACATGGCAATGCATCTGGCAGCATCGTCTCCTTTCTCTTCCAAATTCCACTGACTTCCAGCTTCTGGTTTCTCACAATGGCTTCTTCTCTGTGTTCAATGTCTTTTGCTTATGGACCTTAGCCATACTGGATGAAGGCTTACCCACATGCAATTTGGACACATCTTCACTAATGATGTCTTCAAAGGTCCTATTTGCAAAGGGGCTCACCCCCATAGGGCCTGGGGTTGAGACCTGATCATGCCTTTTGTGGGGGACATGATTCAATCCCCAACAGCAGTGAAGAAAAGTTCTCTTTTCCCTTTCTCTGGCCAACACCTCCAGGATGAAGCTGGAAAACCAGGGGGGAAATGGAGAAAGGTTTGCTTTGTAACTATTGTGAAATTAATATACCATAGAATTTTAGATTACAAAAAGGAAAAGATATTTGTGCAGGGTGATACTTTACAAAGAAACAATGTGTTGTAAAGCACAGGGTGATACTTTACAAAGAAACAATATGTTGTAAAGCACAAAGAAATCTACCACTTCATGTTGTGTTAAGAAGCCCAATTGAGCAAAGAGGCCTCAAGGAAACTTCTACTGGCCATGTGCAGAAGGAGCATCAGGAGGGAATGTTTCTTGGCATTTGATTCTATTCCAAATGGTGATGTGAAGAAGTTCCTATCTCTATTCTGCTGTGTTCATTTCTATGTGTGGCTCACACATAGAAGGACAGGACAGCCCCCAGGGTATAGATGGTATGCCCCTATATCTGTATATGTATCTATACCTTCATCATCTGAAGGAATTCCAGAAGGAGAGAAGAGAGTATAAGAGAGGCAGTAATGAGAGGCAAACCAGAAATGTTCAGAATTAGCAAAAGACAAGTAACCTCAAGGGGAAGAAGCATACCAAGTACTTAGCAAAGAACATTTCAAAAGCGACCAAAAAAGTGAGGACCGAGTACTTATAAAGGAAGACCCAATAGACAGTAAATGTCCCATCATCAGCAACGGACGCTAGAACACATGGAATAATATCTTAAAAGTGACAAGAGAAAATAAGTGTCACCCAATGATTCTCAACACAGATAAATCAACATTCAAAGGTGAGGGGGAAATGGAGACATTTCAGAAAGACAGTGACAGTTTTTCACTGACAGACCCTTAAAGAAAGAAACCCTGTAGAATGTTCTGAATCCAGAAGAAATCATGATAAAAAAAAAAAAAAACCAGAAAGATCTTTATTTTAGAAAGACATCAATGTCAAAATAAGAATGGGGGTTATAAACGAGGCAGAACTTAAATTTTAGGCAACAATAACACAGAAGTTGTGGGCTTGATCAAAATTAAAATGTTATAGGTTCTGTATATAATTTTCAGGATTAATGTTAGCCTTCACCAAGTAAGTCAGCTATGAAAATTAAAAATCCAGGGAAAACCAAAAGAATGAAAATGGAACATATAATCCCAAGCCAGTTGGGGAGGGGGTAGAAGAGAGAGAGAGAGAGAGGTTGATTGAATAAAGAATATTTTTCCAGGACAGTAAAGAAGGGGTAAAAAAAAGAAACAAAGATTAATACAAGGTAAATAGAAAAATACAAAACAAAATCTTAGGGAGAAATCAAAATATCTTAGTGTTCACAATAAATGCAAATACAGAACTGACCTTCTAAAACCCCTGCACACTAGTTCTGCAAAAGTCTGTGGTAGTTCAACCCTTAAACCAACCCTGAGACCCCCTAAAACTGCACCAACAGAAAGTGAGCTTTCAAAATTATACATCCCCCGGGCGGTGCACGGTGGCTCAGTGCCAGAATTCTCGTCTGCCATGATGGAGACCTGAGTTCGATTCCCAGAGCCTGCCCATGATAAAAAAAAATAAAAATAAAAATAAATTGTACATCCCCTGTAAAGGGTTTACTCTCAAAGCTCACCTCAGATATAGCTAGAGAGAATAATGAACAAAGGAGAACCTTCTGAAGGACAATCAGGGGTCAAGGAGAACTAGGGATAGAGGAGAAGAAAATAAGGGGCAGCGTAATAGTGTAACTGAGAAATTAACACCACTTCAGGGAAGAGAAGCTTTGCCAGAGTTGTCCCAGGAAGATTTGATCATTGTTATGGACCAGTAACTTAGTTGTTTCCTGGTCTCTATTTTCCCAGGTAGCAATTTTTGTTAAGCTTATCCCACTCTGAAGGTGGGGGTCCTACACCATTTGCATTTGTCCAGCAGGTAATTTGCCTTTTAATTTAAGGTGTCCTGGACCACGAACAGCCATATCTGAACTGGATGAAGATGACTACACATCACCTAGAGGTCCTAGAATTTCAACTGGATGCACTAACTCAAGGGGATTTTGGAGTTCTTTCCCTTGGGAGATGGAGAATGCCTTCCATGTGTAGGAAGAGAAAAGTGCATGAATATTTGGGTGTCTAATAAGTGGAGTGTGCAAGCGAGTGCTAATTCTCCCTCAAAATCCTGTCTTCTACATGGAGGGTCACAGGAATCAGAAGCTGTGCAACGGAACCTAGCAGCCATGGACCAGCAGACATCAGCCACATGCCTTGCCAGCTGACAGAGGTATACCACATGCCAGCTGCCTTTCTTCTGAGATGGTATCCTCTTGTCGGTGCCTTAATTTGGACATTTTCACAGCCTTAGCATTGTAACTTGTAACTTAATAAATCCCCTTTATAAAAGCTTCCTATATATATATATGTGTGTGTGTGTGTGTGTACATATATATATAGCGCCAGTCTTCTCTTCTCAGTAATAAAACCCACAATCTTTAACTGGGAACATGGCCACTCACAATAAAGGTTATATTTTCCAGTTTTTCTAATGCTCAGACATGACAATGTGATGAAAGGGACACAAAAGGAAGATGTTTGTACAGTTTTCAGGAAATATGTTTAAAAGGGAGGAAGCATATCTTTCTTTATTGTTTTCTCCCTTCTGATGTCCTCAATTCAAATATAATGGCTGGAGCTCCAGCATCCATCTTGGAACCATGAGGCAATTTTGAAAACGAAAGCCAAGAATGGCAGAGAAATAAAATGGAAACAGCTTAGGGCCCTGACACAATGAAGCTTAACAATAGTCCTGGACTGGATACCTCCAAATTTCTGGAAAATGAGGAAGAAATGAACTTCTGCAGTGTTACTAAACTTAAGTGATAGAGACTTGAAGAAACAAAAGTTGTAAGAAATCACAACCAGAAGACCCTCCAACCCCATTTGGCTCCCTCATTTTAGAAGATAGGAAACAGTAGGGCTAATGCAATCTCCAAATTGAGAATTTCCTGGCCTGGGCTTTGCACTTAGTAGGTGATCTTTAAAGACTTGTGAAATGGATGGTAGTGGCCCCTAAAGAGTGTTCATTTATTGCCCATTGTATTCATTTTATCATCACTTACCACAGAGAACTATAGTCTGACACCTGTGATTTCAAATCGTGTCACTGTGCTGATTCTTAGGGTTACTCTGGGCCAGCGGTTTTCAAAACAGAGTGTACAACTGTTTTCTGGGGAATGTAATAAAAATGCAATTTTCTTGGACCTGTTGCCAAAGATGCTGATTCCATGGATCAGGAAGCTGGTGGGGAGATAGTGATGGAGTTATTTTTGCAAGCTGTCAGAACAACAGCTCCAGCATTTTGACTGCCTTTTCTAAATACCTGCCTTGATTTCCTCTTTGGAAAACAAATGAACAAAGAAACAGGTGAAAAAAATAGGCCTGACTTCCTGCAGGTGAATAGGAAAACTCAGAAACCAGGGCAGCGCTCATCACTCAGCCTCACGGAAACAACAGCCACGACAATGGCTGAATTGGTGGCCAAAATGAAAGCAGATTACATACCTAGTTAGAAATGGAAGCAGAGAGTTTCCACTGTACGTGCCAGGATGGCGGTCGGAAGGTAAGGTGATGCTTGAATAAAAGGAGAGGTAAGCTCCTCCCCCGTTCTTGATGGGCAGAAAGAGAAAACAAGGAAGAAACCGGCTGAAAAAAGTCCCTACTGATTTATTCACAACTGTGTACTGACATCTTATCAGTTATTAATGTTTGCAAAGTGCTCTCAGCCACTGATAAAAAAGGAACAAAATATCAGCAACAAATTCATTACTAGAACATTGAAGGGGAGACCTGCATGAAGGTTAAAATAGCCAGTGATACCCAAGTGTAGAACCCATTTGCAGGACCAACCAAGTCACACTAATGATCGGGGCTTCAGAATGATGTCAACTAAGAAAGTGCTACAGATTATTCCCTCTACCCCACCCAGCCTCAAGCCACGTCAGCTCTCCAAAACCCCAGCCAAAGCATTGGTAATGTACCTGATTTGTCCTGTGTCTCCATCTCTGCTGGAAGGCACCAAGGCTTGGGGACCCCCTTGGTACAAGCATGGTGGGCATCTGTCCTATTTGAGGCTTCCTGGAACATAACACCCAATGAGCCTCAGGGGAGGCAGGCAAATGGCCCATATGCCCTTTCCCAACTCCCTGGGAAACTGGGCACAGGCACTTCACCTTGAGTCATAAAACCAAGAGGCAGGAAGGAGATGATTTTTTTTTCCCAGCGGATGGCAGCAGAGCTGTGAGCATGGCTGGGGTCAGGCATCAGCAGAATCCTCAGACAGGTTCCAGGGCATAATTTACCTGAGTTCTTGCCATGAAGCTTGCTCTCTCTCTCTCTGTTTTTTTTAAGCAGTTTTTTTTTATAAAGATATATTCACACACTGTACAATTCATCTAAAGTATATAATCAATGGCTTACAGTATAATCACAGAGTAGTGCATTCATCACCACAATCAATTCTAGAACATTTTTCATTGCTCCAAAGACAAAAGCCCATACCCTTTATCTCACCCTATTATTAGCACTGGTGTGGTACATTTGTTACCATTGATGAAAGAATATTAAAATATCACTGTTAACTATAGTCCGTAGTTTGCATTAGGTGCTTTTTCTTCCCATACGCAACTCTGTTATTAACTCCTTGTAATAGTGAGGCACGTTTGTTCTAGTTCGTGAAAGATCATACTTATACTTGTACCATTCATCGCAGTCATTGGCCACAACAGGGTTCACTGTGTTATGTAATCCAATGTTTAAGCCTCTAGCTTTATGGAGCTCTCCTTATTCCCACAGCTTTTCAGCCATCCCAGTGCCTCTGGGAGTTATGCAGTATCTTTTCAGTACTTTTTTGCTACTTGAATCAGCCGGAGTTGGTGACTATTCCTTATATCTAAGAACGTATCTGGCTCAACCAATGAATTGAAAAAGAATTCCAGATAAAGGAAACTACCTACTTAAAAAAAGAGAAGTCCCCATAACTCATCCCAGAGCTGATAAAGTCAGGAGTATCAAAGCCTCCCTTGTTCTTTATGATGAGTAAACCTCAAAGATCCTGCATTGCCTGTGTTTAGAATTTATCTTCAGGATGATGCTACTTGTTGGGCTTGAGCTACAAATGAGATGGTGCACCATTTTCTGAGGCGTGATGGAGGGAACAGGTTGCGTGGAGGGGCACACGGGAATCAAGGATGACACTTAAGAAATGTTAACTTTGAGATGCCCCTGACATATCCAAAGGGTGTACCAAACTGGCATTTGGAGGGGTGTAAGAGTCTAGTGGCCAGAGAGATTCAAATGGAAGTCATCAGCAAAGGGTTGATGTTTAAAGCCATGGATATGAACAACTGGAAAAAAGAAATTGATAGAGAAGAATGAGAGGGTATATCTAGAGGGAAAGATCAAGAGAGGGTGACCCAGTGATGGAGATGGAGAAGAACTGTCTGGTAGAGGAGGAAAATCTAGAAGGTGTTGTATCTGGGAAAACTAGGGCAGAGAGTGATTCAAGAAAAGGGAGTGAACATGGTGGCTCAGTGGCAGAGTTCTCGCCTGCCATGCCAGAGACCTGGGTTCTATTCCTGGTGCCTGCCCATGCAAAATAATAATAATAATAATAATAATAATAATAATATTAAAAAAATGATAAGGGAGTGAATGGCTGTTATACCTTGAAGAATGGTTACGTTAGATGAAATTGGATTCCATTGGATTCTAAGACATGGAGGTCACTGCAAACTTTGAAGGGAGAAGTGTCAGGGGCGTGACAGAGCCAGAAGCCGCATTGGAGGCAACTGAAGAGTTATAGTAGCTGGAGAAGTAGAGGTAACAATGCATTGCAGAGAACTTGTTGAAGAGGTTTTGATTTGGGGAAGAAGCAGAGAAAAGGGGGAGAAACTGAGGATCTGTGACTTCAAGGAGACATTTTTTTTTAATGATGGGAGATTCCAGCATATATTGTTACTTTAATGGGAATAGTCCAGTAGAGAGGAGACTGATGTTGCAGGAGAAAGAGAGATAACTTAAGGAATGAAGTCCTCAATCATTCAATGAGTGTTCAGCACTTACCACCTACCAGGCACTGTTCTGGGTGTGAATCCCACAGCAATGAATGACCCAAACAAGGTTGTCGTTTTCACTTAGGCTCCATTGTGGAGAAAGTTCAAGTGAAGGATTAGGTTTTTGCAGAAGCCTGTGCTTGTACTTTGACAGGACAGGTTTTAGACAAGGAGTTTGTAGTGTGTAGCTGTAGATAAACTTTTGTAGGTTTGGAGATGAGAAGAGCACTGAGTTCTCTTCTGATGGTGCCTATTTTCTCAGCTAAGTGCAAGGCAGGTCTTCAGCTGACACTAAGGATGGAGGAGGAGGGCATATGGGAGATGTGAGAAGAGAGGAAAAGTATGAAACGCTGCCTAGAGAAAATAAACTGACAATGGAAACTGGTACAGCAGCTAAGAGGTGCCCATTGGAGGTTGTCAGCCTGATTGCATGATATTTTCTCTGTCACCATCAGCTGCTCCAGGGTAGCCAGGTAGACAGTCAATATATGAGTCAGTCAGGGTTGGGCCTTGGCCAGATGAGTGTGACTTAGAGAGGAGAGAAGCAAGAGAATATCTGTCAGGGAGAGGTTATAATAATGGATCTTATAATCTCTGTTAGCTAAGGAGGGCAGAGATGAATGAGTGGATGATAAAGAAAAGGTAAAGCAATGGAGCAGAGCTCTCGAGATGGGTCTGTCTCAGTTTGCCAGGCTGCTTTGACATACAAGGCGTTGGCTTAACGACAGGAAGCTTCCCACCCCACCCCCCATGTATCAGGAACTAATTCCTTTTATTGTTGTATTTTTATTACAGATGTTGTAGGTTTACAGAACAATACCGCATAAAATACAGGATTCCCATACACCGTTCCACCACCAACATATTGTGTTGGTTTGGGACATTGTTACAATGGATGATAGCATATTTTTATAATTGTACTATTAATTAAAACCCCTGATTTAGCTTATGGTTCACTGTGTAGTGTAGTTCCACAGATGCATTCTAAAGCAGTTTTTGTGAACAAAGGGAATATACTGGCTCTTGATTTCAGGGGCTAGAAGGCTTGCTTCTTTCTGGGGTCACTGCATTCTGGCTGGCTGGCCATCCTTGGGTTCCTTGGACTTCCCGTCATCTAGTAATGTCCTCTTCTTTCTCCTCTGTGTTCTGTTGGCTTCTACCTTCCGGCTCCTCCCCGTCTGTTTCTGTCTACAAGGCCTCCAGTGATAGGATTAAACTCAACCTGTTAATTAAGATTAACCCGCTTAACTAAAAACTACATCTGTAAAGGTCTTCTTTACAATGGGCCACACCCACTGGTATGTAGACAAGACCAAGAACGTGAAGGGATTGAGAAAAACCCTAGAATGAGCCGAGACTCAGCATCAACAGATTGAGAAAGCCTTCCTGACCAAAAGGGGGAAGAGTGAAATGAGACAAAGTGTCAAAGTGTCAATTTTGGCTGAGAGATTCCGAACAGAGTTGAGAGGTTATCCTGGAGGTTATTCTTACACATTAAGTAGATATCACCTTGTTAGTCAAGACGTAATGGAGAGGCTGGAGGGAACTGCCTGAAAATGTAGAGCTGTGTTCCAGTAGCCATGTTTCTTGAGGATGATTGAATAATGATATAGCTGTCACAATGTGACTGTGTGATTGTGAAAACCTTGTGTCTGATGCTCCTTTTATCTACCTCGTCAATGGACAAGTAGAACATATGGAATAAAAATAAATAATAAGGGGAACAAATGTTAAAATAAATTTAGTTTGAAATGCTAGTGATCAATGAATGGGAGGGGTAAGGGGTATGGTATGTATGATTTTTTTTTCTGTTTTCGTTTTATTTCTTTTTCTGAATAGATGAAAATGTTCCAAGAAATGATCATGATGATGAATACGTAACTGTGATGATATTGTGAATTACTGATTATATATGTAGAATGGAATGATCAAAATAGGAATGTTTGCGTTTGTTTTGTGTTTTTGGTATTAAAAAAATAATAATAATTAAAACAAAAAAAGACCAAGAACATGTCCAAACTGGGGTATAAATTCAGTCTACCCCGTGGTCTTGGAGCACAGGCATTCTGGGAGGACGGGCATTGCGTTTGGAGAGGATTTGGGGACCGAGTGACATTTTGGATGGTGTGGAAATGTGATTATGGCAAAATCTCTGGAGTGACTGTGAGACTGGAGCGGCTGACGTGGGAAAGAGGACCAGGAACTTAGAAGCTGTGGGATTGGTTGTCTCTTCCACATGGATGTAAAAGCCCTGGAAAATGACAACAGGAGTAGAAGTTGAGGAAAACATCAGTTAGTGAGAGCTAGAGTTTTAATGAATGTGGTGGGGATGATCAGAGGTTGGCAACTCAATGATGAAGAGGGGTCTTGATGGATGGCACACACTTCAAACAAGCTTCAGGTTGGCTACTAAAATTTTTATCGTGGTAACACATATGTAACATGAAATTTACCATCTTAACCATTTTTTAGGGGTACAATTCAGGGTGTTGATGACATTCACAGGGTTGTGCTACCATCACCACCATCCATTACCAAAACCTTTTCATCACACCACGTAGATCCTCTGTACCCACTAAGGAATAACTCCCAATTCCCACCTCCAACTCCCAGCCCCGGGTAATCTTTAATCTACTTTCTGTCTCTATGAGTCTGCTTATTCTAGACAACTCATGTAAGTGGAACCATACAATACTTGTCCTTTCGTGGCTGGCTTATTACACTCAGCATAATGTCTTCGAGGTTCATCCAGGTTGTAGCATGTTGCAGAACTTCATTCCCTTTCTATGGCTGAATAAATTCCATTGTACGGATTCCATTCCTTATACGGGTGAATATATTCCTTTGTATGGATATACCACACTTTTTTTACCCATTCATCTGTGGATGGATAAGCTGCGGTTTTGAAAGAAAAGAGGACAGACTGTATTTTGGAAATGGCAGTGGGGGGGGGGGGCTCCAAGGGAAGCAGCCAGTGTTCCCAGGGGACAGTCAGGTTTCAGAGAACTCAAGAAGAGGCTGAAGATACAGGGAGTCTGCCCATCACAGCAGAGCTGCAGGGCTGTGGTGAGAAGTGGGCGAGGAGTCCATCTGGGGGATACAAGGAGCAGGGCAGGGCAGAGAGTGAGGGGGACAATTGACTGGGAGGCTTGACTTCTCATGGGACTGAGCAGATGGGCACTCGAGGCCTGGGGCAGGAGTCTCCTGCTCTCCGGGGCGCAGGGACCGAGGTTCTGAGCACACAGCGTGACTTGCCAACCGTGGGGGCCTCTCCACCTGACAGCTCACGATGGCCGTGGGCTTCTCTCACTAGGCACACCTGGCGTGCGGCATCTTGGGGGACTGTCCCTGCACGCCGCGCGCTTCAGAGCTTCTAACAGTAGTTTCCTGAGGGCAGATTTAAAGCATTTAAGCTTGTTTGTCTAGCTTGATATCCAGATTATATCTCAAGATTTATGCTACTATAAGTCTGACAATCAGGGGTCTGTTAAATAAATCTTGATGCATTCAGATGATGGAATGCTAAGCACCATTACAAATTACGTGGCTGAGGAAAATGCTCACAACAGATAGTTAAGTGAAAAAACCATTCTATAGAACATACAACGTGATCCCAGTTTAGTAAAGCAAAATAAAAGTTTATCTGTAGCCATACTTAGATATGGAAATAGATTATACACTAAACTGATAATGCCAGGCTTCTGAGGATAGAGGGAATAATGGAAATATTTATTTTCTTCCTACTTGACTGTATTTTCCAAAAATCACAATAAATCCTTCTTAGTTCTGTGATCTGGAAAAAAAGAAAAGGAAAATTAAGTTTTGTCAAATACACTTCTCAAATCCTACCACCGCCACCCACTCCCCGGGACAAATGCTTAAAGAAATTTTTCATGGTTTGACAATCAATGTGCAACTTCTTACCTTACAGGTCTGACCTTCAATCTCACAGCTCATGCTGCCCCCCGCCCTCTTTACCTCTTCCACAACCACCCGCTCCTCGGCGATCTTTCATGGTTCTTCCAACACTGAATCAAAGATTCTGGTTTGTCCAAATGTGTTTGTCCAGTCCAACCTGGGTCCACGGATCCTTTCTACAAGTCCCTGATGGGTGGCCCCTGGACAGACCTGCTCTGATTGGATGTGACAGACCCACCTGGGCAACTGATTTGATTTTTCTTCTAAGACCCGCCAGCCTCACCTGGTGCCTCTGAGGTTGTCCAAGGCACCCAGTCATCGGACGAGGAGCCCTGGCTGCCTCTCAGTGATTTGGGGCAGGTATCAACCCAGGCCCCCCCTTCCCCACCTCCTGTTCCCTTTTCTCTCCAGCTGCCCTGCTGCTCCTGTTTTTGGGACTCAGCTCTGGTTAACTCTTCTCTCTTCCTAAGGCCTTAGAGTTAGCCTCTGGCTCCTTCTGCCACATCCCAGCCTGACAGGATGCCCTAGCCTTCTTGGGACTTCTTGGGACTGTCCCTCTCGTCTCCTTCCTTGTTGGGTCTTTGGAATCAGGGGAGGGGGAAATGCTTTGAACAGAACTGTTGCTAGGTATCCCCAATAATCTTTTGTTCAATTCAGCCCAACTGTTAAGAATTTTTTATCCTAATTTTCTCTCTCTCTCTCTTCCAGTTTCAATCCATTTACAAACATAATTTGTATGTTGCCTCTAGTCTTTTTAAAAACATTGATAAAGCTGTTGAATGGAGTCAGGATTAGAGACCAGGTGCAGGGCTCTAGAAAATTCCCCTAGGACTGGCACTCACAGCATATGGTCATTGGATCCACCTGACTTCTACGATGTTGACAAGGCTTCCGTCAAAGGCTTTGCCAAAGTCCCTGAAGGAATATCTCGGCATTCCCTGGACTCCCAGGGCGGAGACCCTTCTCACCCACCAAGCTGAGCGTGGTAACATCGTCTCACTGGCTGTTGTGGGATGATGTTTGTGACAGCATTTGTGGTTCCTAGTTTACAGGTGCCTCTCCTATGGCAGTGGTTGGCAGTCAAGCCCCACCAAGGCAAGGCTGAGAGCCCGACATGACTTGCTTTTGGTAACCTATGTGATCAGCCCTTTCCATTCTAAAAGCTCGCAAGTTATCCTTTCAATCATCTCTTCTAGAATGCTGCTAGGTATTTATATCAAACTTGCTCATGAAATGAATCCCCTTCCCTCTTTGGAAAGCTGAAGTAAACCACCATGGCCTGATATATAACTGACATGGGAATCACATCCAAATGATACGTAGAAAAAGATTAACAACCCAGTAGAAAACCTGGCAAAGGACATGAATAAGCAATTAAAAGAAGAGAAAACTCAGCCCATAAAAATGCAAAAAGGTGCTCAACCTCCAGGCTAACCAGGGAAATGCAAATACAAATCATGATGAGAAACCAATTCATGCCCTTTAGATTAGAAAGTAAAAGAGCCTGAGAATTCCCCGTGCTGTGAGGGTATGGGGAGGGGAGATCTAGCAGGCTACAGCGGTGGAAACTGGTACATTGTGGGGAAAAAACAGCCATATCTGGTTAAACCAGAGACCCCACCCCTCAGCAAAGCCACGCCCAGGTATGCACCCTGAGATAAATTCTTGCCCATTTGCCCAAGGATATGGGAGCCTAAAGGTTCACAGCAGCACTGTTTATTAGGAGAAAAAGTGCAAAGGACTTAAAAGTGAATCATTAAGAAAATGTATACGTTGGAAAACTATTTAGCCATTAAAGTGAACAAACATGCTAGGAGATCTGGAGGAAGGATTCTAAGTCTTGAAATGGTCTTTCCATTTTTTTCTTAACTCTAATTGATGGATGGGTGTCATCACTTTGAAAAAATTTCCTTGAGTTGTACATTAAAGACTTTCCTTTCTTTTCTTCCTCCCTCCCTCACTCTTCCCCCCCGCCTTTTACTTTCTTTCTTTGAGAAGTTGTGGGTTTACAGAAAGATCATGCGCAAAATACAGGGTTTCCATGTAGCACCCTCTTAGTAACACCTTGCTTTGGTGCAATACTATACCTCGAAAATGTGTAAACCTTACTGAATGGATATTACACTTAAAAAGTACACAAAAAAATGAATGAACCCGAACTACATGTATCAGCATAGAGCAATCTCAGAAATACTGGATTAAAAAGTAAATGTTGCTGGGGCGGGCCACAATGGCTCAGCAGGCAGAGTTCTCGCCTGTCATGCTGGAGACCCAGGTTCAATTCCCAGTGCCTGCCCATGTAAGGAAAAAAAAAAGTAAATGTTGCTGAAGGTTGCATAAAGTAGAGTACCATTTATATAACATTTAAAAAAAAAACCTGCCAAACAAGCTGGTGTGTTGTTAATGGAAATACAGTGTAGACGGGGCAAATTAATCAGGTTTGGAAGAGCTACATGTAACACTCTATCTGTAAAGTCTTCTTTCTTAAGCCGGGTTGCGGGGTACAGGGGCATATTATTTTATTAGCTATAGTTTTGCATGAGTGTAACATTTTGTAAAAAATTGGAAAACATGTCTCTCTCTAGTCTTCTGGTTCCATCCCCTTTCCCCAGATTATCAAAGATGGCCTCCAAAGCTGAGCAGTCCTACCTGCACATTTTGCTTGTTGCAAAGGCAAGTAATGGTTGAGAAGATGGGCTGTGAAGCCAGACTGCCTGGCTCTACCAGGCTCTACTAAAATCTTGGCTCTACCATTTGCTAGCTGTGTGTTCCTGGGCAAGTGACTTAACCTCTCTGTGTTTCTTAACCTTAAATGGGCATTATAATTACACCCAAACAGGATTATAGATAAGATTAAATTAGTTGAAGTGTTGAGAGCTGTGCCTGGCATGTTGTATATGCTATATCTATCTGCTTTTACAATGGGTTTGCCAGGCCAGAAGGTTGGACTCGGTTAGAAAAGCTAAGTGCTACTTCTACGCCCCTAACTTTGCACTTCCACCCTTTCCATCTCTTCTAACAGAAGGCACAGGAAGGAGACGAAAGTGGTGCATTCCAACATTCTGTTTGCTTTATGGTCCAACCCAGGCGAAATGCCCGACCCTCCTTGATAGATAATCTACCTGCCACTCTAAAGCCCACTGTTGTTGTCTTGCCTTCCCCTCAAGCCCAAAGTCACCCTGTGGCGGGGTTCGCTGACCTGCTTCAGGCCTCATCAACAGTTTTGCTGGATCTGCACAGTGTTTCAAAATATCTTAAACAGTTGCCTACATTGATAAATCAGTAGACTTCACATTTAGAACCTGGATCCTTCGCCTCTCTTGAAAACTTGCAAGATTTGGCAACCTCGGGCCCTGTGGCAGCTTCCAATTTGGGCTGGGTAAGGCCTTGGACTTAACCAGGCTGCCACCCCGAGAGCATGGGTGCAGAGGAGCCAGGTCCAGGGGGCACGTGGTACTGACCTCCCGTGGACTCTGCTTGCCAAGCTACTCCCCAGACGTCAGCTGATCGACGTCTCCCTAAATGACACAAAGATGGCATCTGGCTGGAGGCGACCCTATTCCGTCATCCAGCCTACTCTGGGCATCTGGGAGAGCCAGTGTGCCCTGGCTAGAGGGGGCATGCCCCTCCGTTACGGCCCTTCCCCCATCTGCAAACTGTGAGCCCCCTAACGGCCCCCTGGAAAACTGTACTGACCTCCCATGGACTCTACTTGCCAAGCTACTCCCCTGACGTCAGCAGAGACGATCACCCACATGCCCGGAGGAGGGGATCTGGAGGCCAGAGGCCAGAGCTGGGGCAGGAGGGCAGCCGGCCTGTGTCCTGCGTAAACACGGCCGCTCGGGTGGTGTGTCTGCTTGGCTGAGTTGTAGTCCCTGGTCATGCAGTGGGAACTAATCTGGGTGCTGCTATGGAGGAATTCTGCAGAAGTGGATAACATCTGTAATCAGTTGACTTGAGGTAAAGATCACTCTCACTAATGTGGGTGGACCTTGTGTAATAAGTTGAAGGCCTGAAGAGCAAAACAGGTTTCTCAGAGAAGAAATTATACCTCAAGATTGCAGATTGCAGCATGAGCTCCTACCCTCGGACTCCCGCCAGCTACCCTGTGGATTTCGGACCTGCCAGCCCTCACCACCATGTAAGCCAATTCCTGGAAATAAATCTCTCTCTCTCTCTCTCCCTCTAGTTATCTATGTTTATATATCCTATTGGTTCTGTTTCTCTGGAGAACCCTAAGTGATACAGCTCTGACATCCCATAAGATGTTGGGGGCCTCTGGAATTTCTTCATAATTGCATAAACCTGACCCTCATCCATTCCCCTCAGTGATTTTGGTCACAAAAAGTCGTAAAACAAAGGGTCCAAATGGTCATTTGTGGGACTGGCAAAAAAAAAAAAAAGATCTTCAAGACTGTCCTATTCAGTAAGTGATCTGGGGGAGTGAGGAGGCTGCGGGATGGGGGAGCCCCCGGACAGGGAAAAAGGTAAATGAGCCCAAATTCCAGGCGCTCGGTACAGCACCGAGGCTCCTGGGCTGCCCAAGACGTCGCCTCTTTCTCCAGCAAGGAGACCATTCCTATTTCTCCGCGGGAATTTTATTTCTGAGAAGCTCCCTTCTTTCTTGACTATGTCCGCTTTTATCATCTCAAATCTCGGAAGCTGTCGTTGTAAAACGTCTAGAGCAGCCGTCCCTAACTAAAATGTCAAACACCTGGCGGAACGCACGCGGTGACTGCGCGGTTATATCTCGGCTCTGCAAGACCGTGTTCCGGGAATATGGAAGTTAACTCCCTCTCCTGCCAGCGCCTTTGGCTCAAGTTCGATACAGCCCAGAGCTCTCTCCTCTGCCTTCTGGGTGTTTTCTTATTTTTATTTATTTATTTTTTTACCAAGCCTTCAGTGCTCAGATGAGAAGTGCTTTAACCAGGACTTTGCAAATTACAGAGAAAGGAGGATATGGGGACGGGGTTTGCAAGAGGTTTAAGGTGGCAGACGTAATCAAGTCTCTGCTAACTTTCCAGTTTCGGGTTCAGTGCTTTTTGTACTTCTCTTTCAAAGAAAGAACTGCAAACCCAGTTATCAGATTTTTGCCCGGGGCTGAAGCCACACTGCTGGGCTGCCAAGGCTGGGGGCCCGGAGCGAGCAGAGCAGCGGGCGGAGGCGAGCAAGGCGGGGCAGGTGTCAACACCCACAGGAGCCAGTGGGGGCTGGGCCCCGCCCCTCCCGGAGAGTAGAGACTACCGTTTGAGTTTCTCCTGATAAGGAGAAAGCCTGCACAGCGGGTCACTGCTGAGTGATGTTTCAAAGGGGAGGCAGAGGGAAAATTAAGGTAAAAAAAAGATCCTCTTGATTTGTTTTTTTCTCAGAATATAGGTGGGGAAATAGCACATAAGGAAGAAAGGCATTGCAATTCTCACGCTACCCACAAGACTCAGTGAATGGACACAAATATTAATGAGAGCAATCAGTCCAGTTTCTGCAGTTCTGAATTGCTCTGACCCAGACTCTCAGTTTCCCATGTGAAGCAATTCTAGAAGAGAAAAGGAGTGCATTTTCATTTTGGGTATCAGTGGCAGGGACGCTTACTGATCACTGAATATCTGTGTGCACTCCTGCATTTCTGAGACCCCTTGCAATTAGCCAAGGGCACTATGCTGTGAGCCAACATGTTATTTCTGGGCAAAGCCCACTCCCCTGCTGCCACAGTGACCAGCAGTGTGGTGTCGGCCTGGGCCCTGAATGACCACACAGAGCAGCGGCTGCCCCCAGCCTGCCACCAACACCCTTAGGTGGAAGTACCAATAAGAAAGAAAATGATGGTCATGAGCGCTGTTTATTGGAGCTTAATTTCAGATGGTATGACCTTGGGTAAGTCATTTAACCTAGGCATAACCCAGCCTATTCTGATTGAAACAGAGAATTACATTTATTAATAAATATAAAAGCTTGAATACATTCTCCCTCTCCCCATTTCTCATATTAAAAAAAAAATGTAACGTCTTTCAGGTGCTGTCATCACTTTGTCACAATACTGTCTCTATTTGCTATGAAGAGATCTAGTTCTCTCTGGGGGGAAAAAAGTAATTGCAATGCAAACGCACGAAAGGGTGGAGAGGGAATAAAATAGAGATGAGAATAAAGCACAGCCAAAGAGCTAGCATTTTGTAAGGATGCCCAAGCATTTTGGAAATACTGATTTGGAAGTGTTTTCAGGCCTCTCAGTATGTGGCCTTTTATTTGGTCCCTGGAGCTTAGACATACATTTTGTAGAGGGACTGTAGGCTCTAGCAGGAAGGTCACTGCACTGGCCATCTGCGTGCTTGACTTCCTTTCCTTCCTTCCTTTCTTTGCCATCGCACCTACCAATTTACCTGTAGGCAAGGGGGACCCGTAGGCAAGGGAGAGTAAAATCCAACACGTTCACTATTCTAAGCACTTCATGTGTTTTAACCTATTTGATGCTTCCAGCAATTCTTTTAATTCCATACCATTCCACCCATCACAGGCTGGATAATAACCCACACAGATAACAGGTTCTAATTCCTGGAGCCTGTAGATGTCACCTTATATGGAACAAGCGTGTTGCAACTGTGATTAAGTTAAGGATCTTGAGCTGACTGGGGTGGAAGTGGGTGATTATTTTAGATGATCTAGATAGGAACTAAACGCAAACAAATCTCTTATAAGTGCCCTTATAAGACAATGAGGTAGAAAGGTTTCTATTTTTTTATTTTCAAATTTTTATTAATTTTTAAATTTTTAAAAAATATATTACAAGAAACACAAACATTATTAATATATGATCATTCTGTACTACATGTATAATCAGTAATTCACAACATCATCACATAGTTGAATATTCATCATCATGATCATTTCTTAGAACATTTGCATGAATTCAGAAAAAGAAATAGAAAGACAACAGAAAAATAAAATGAAAACACACACAAACAATTATTCATACCATACCCCTTACTCCTCCCTTTCATTAATGACTTGTGTTACAAACTAAATTTATTTTAACATTTGTTCCCCCATTATTTATTTTTATTCCATATGTTCTAATCATCTGTTGACAAGGTAGATAAAAGGAGCATCAGACACAAGGTTTTCACAATCACACAGTCACATTGTGAAAGCTATATCATTATTCAACCATCCTCAAGAAACATGGCTACTGGAACACAGCTCTACATTTTCAGGCAGTTCCCTCCAGCCTCTCCATTACATCTTGAATAACAAGGTGATATCTACTTAATGCATAAGAATAACCTCCAGGATAACCTCTCGACTCTGTTTGGAATCTCCCAGCCATTGACACTTTGTCTCATTTCACTCTTCCCCCTTTTGGTCGAGGACATTTTCTCAATCCCTTGATGCTGAGTCTCAGCTCATTCTAGGGTTTTTCTCAATCCCTTGATGCTGAGTCTCCACTCATTCTAGGATTTCTGTCCCACGTTGCCAGGAAGGTCCACACCCCTGGGAGTCATGTCCCACATAGACAAGGGGGAGGGTGGTGAGTTTGCTTGTTGTGTTGGCTGAAGAGAGAGGCCATGTCTGAGCAACAAAAGAGGTTCTCTTGGGGGTGACTCTTAGGCCCAATTTTAAGTAGGCTTGACCTATCCTTTGTGGGGTTAAGTTTCATATGAACAGACCCCAAGATTGGGGGCTCAGCCTATGTCTTTGGTTGTCCACACTGCTTATGAGAATATCAAGAATTCAACTTGGGGAGGTTGAATTTTCCCCCGTTCTCACCATTCCCCAAAGGGGACTTTGCAAATACTTTTCCACTCACTGATCAAATCACTCTGGGATTCATCAGGGCATCACTCTGGATAAACCAACAAAATCTCATGTCCTACCCAAGGGTCCATGTACTTATGTTGTTCAACCATGCTATCTACATAAGATATATTAGGAAATGCACTAGTCAAAATATAAATTTGTACCAAACAAACATTTTTTGCTTTAGTCTCACACATAAGTTGAAATTTTAAAATATTAATTACCATCTATTTTCAGCACCCTGCAGTAATGACATTCCTTTGTTCTTCCTCATGCAAAAACATTTTTAAATTTGTACATTTGGTCACCATCATTATACACTCTAGGCATTCCTAGATTATACCATCTCAACGTTATCGTCTATCTTTCTTTCTGATTTCATTTATGCCCCCAGCCCTCCTCCCTCTATCATTCTCACATGCAGCTTCATTCAGTGTTTTAACATAATTGTATTACAGTTAGGTAGTATTGTGCTGTCCATTTCTGAGTTTTTATATTCAGTCCTGTTGTACAATCTGTATCCCTTCAGCTCCAATTACCCAATATCTTACCCTATTTCTAGCTCCTGATGGTCTCTGTTACCAATGAAATTCTCCAAGTTTATTCACTAATGCCAGTTCGTATCAGTGAGACCATATAGTATTTGTCTTTTTGTTTTTGGCTAATCTCACTCAGCATAATGTCCTTAAGGTCCATCCATGTTGTTACTTACTTCATAACTTTATTCTGTCTTACAGCTGCATAATATTCCATTATATGTATATACCACAGTTTGTTTAGCCACCCGTCTGTTGATGGACATTTTGGCTGTTTTCATCTCTTGGTAATTGTAAATAATGCTGCTATAAACATTGGTCCATTTGTGTCCTTGCCCTCATGTCCTTTGAATAGAGACAGCATATAGATGGGTCCCATTTTTTAATCCATTTTGCCAGTCTATGTCTTTTGATTGGGGGAGTTTAATCCATTAACATTTAGTGTTATTTCTGTATGGGTAGTACTTTCTTCTACCATTTTGCCTTTTGGATTTTATATGTCATATCTAATTTTCCTTCTTTCTACCTTTACTCATAGTCTTCCTTTCTACATTCTTCTCCTTCTCTCTTCTGTCTTCGTGTTTGTCTTTAGTGCTTCCTTTAGTATATCTTGCAGTGCTGGTCTCTTGGTCACAAATTCTCTCAGTGATTTTTTTGTCTGAAAATGTTTTAATTTCTCCCTCATTTTTAAAGGACAATTTTGCTGGATATACAATTCTTGGTTGGCAGTTTTTCTCTTTTAATAATTTAAATATATCATCCCACTGTCTTCTCGCCTCCATGGTTTCTGCTGAGAAATCTATGCATAGTCTTATTGGGCTTCCCTTGTATGTGATGGATTGCTTTTCTCTTGCTGCTTTCAAGATTCTTTCTCTTTGACCTCCAACATTCTGATTAGCAAATGTCTTGTAGTACGTCTGGATCTATTCTCTTTGGGGAGTATGCTGCCCTTCTTGGATCTGTAATTTTAAGTCTTTCATAAGAGTTGGGAAATTTTCAGTAATAATTTCCTCCATTAGTTTTTCTCCTCCTTTTCCCTTCTCTTCTCCTTCTGGGACACCCACAAACACGTATATTCATGCGCTTCATATTGTCCTTCAATTCCTTGAGTCCCTGCTCATATTTTTCCATTTTTTTCCCTATATTTTCTTTTTCTTGTTGGATTTCAAATGTTCCATCCTCCAGTTCAGTAATCCTATCTTCTTCCTCTCGAAATCTACCATTGTAGGTTTCCATTGTTTTTTTCATCTCTTCTACCATGACTTTCATTCCCATAAATTCTGTGATTTGTTTTTTCAGACTTTCCATTTCTTCTTTTTGTTCATTCCTTGCATTCTTCATACCCTCCCTCAATTCATTGATTTGGTTTTTGATGAGGTTTTCCATGTCTGTTTGTATATTCTGAACTAATTATTTCAGCTCCTGTATCTCATTTGAATTGTTGGTTTGTTCCTTTGATTGGGCCATAGCTTCAATTTTCCTAGTGTAAGCTGTTATTTTTTGCTGGTGTCTAGGTATTTAATTACCTTAATTAGTTTATTCTGGAGATTGCTTTCACTTCTTTTACCTAGGGTTTTCTTGCTGGATGAATTTATTGTCTGTTCTTTGACATTCAATCCAGCTTTTTCTGGATCTCTAGCTTAGGTTTTGTTTAACAGAGGAGAATTTTTCAGTTCTTGTTTTCTTGTTTCTTGCCCTGCTTGTATGGTACCTTTCCGCACCCCCCACCCTTAGGAGGGTCTACTTAGGAATTATAGACCCCAGATGGATTTTCCCAGACCAAACTGGTCTCTTATTAGGAGGAAAGAGTCACCTGCATAAGTTTACCCTGAGGGTGAGACCCAGCAGGTTGAAAGATTTCCTGTGAAGTCTCTGGACTCTGTTTTTCTTATCCTGCCCAGTCTGTGATGCTTGTCTGCCTGCAGGTTCCACCAGCATAAGATGATGTGGTACCTTTAACTTTGGCAGACTCTCTCTGCTGGGGGTGTGGTGGAGACAGTGGAGAGGTTGTAGGCTGGTTTTAATGGCTTCAAATTACGAAGCCCTAGTTTCTGAATTCCTTGAGGGAAAGATTCCACCTGAGTTGGGCTTCACCCCTCCCCTGGGGAAGGCACAGGCTCCAGACAAGCCCTCAAATGAGCTTGTTTCTGCCTATGCCTGGGGCAGTTGCAGTCTGAGAAGCCCTGCTGCTGTATCCAAAGGCAGTTAAGCCTTTGTAGGAACACAGCCACAAAAATCTCTGTTTCCTTTTTTTTTTCTTTCCTTTTTCCGTCAGTGCTGCCCCCTTGGCACCAGAGCAAAAATGAGCGACCTCTGCTTTGACCAGGTTCACCTGAGCTGGGGGTCTATGTTTAGTAGTCAGAATTTGTTAATTAATTCCATGATTGGTGTTTGGTTGGGCTCAGCTCCTGCTGCTGGTAAAGTCCCTTTCCTTTCCCCTCTGGGAAGCAGCCTGTGGGGGAGGGGTGCTGGCCACTGCGGCTTGGGGAACTCACGGTTTTGGGGGGGCTCACAGCTGGTCCAGCTGGTCCAGATTGGGGTACGCTGTGTGTCTGGTCACTGACGTGGCCCCAGGAGCTGTTCTGCACTGTTTCTGGTTATTTAGTAGTTGCTCTGGAGGACGAACTAAAATGCGCACATTGCTAAGCCGCCATCTTGATTCTCCAGCCTCAGGGCAGAAAGGGTTTTCTTGTTTGTTTGTTTGTTTGTTTTTTAATTTGCATATGGGCAGGAGGCACCAGGGATCGAACTCCAGACCTCCAGCACGGCAGGTCGGAGCTCTGCCTGCTGAGCCACGGCAGCTGCCCCAGAAAGGGTTTTGACACACACAGAAGAGAAGGCAATGCAACTATGGAGGCAGAGATTGGGGTGATGCGGTCACAAGCCAAGGAATACCTGGAGCTTTCTGAAGCTGGAAGAGACCAGGAACAGGTTCTCCCCCAGGGCCTCTGAGGGATGCAGTCCTGCAGACACTCTGATTTCAACCCAGGAATCTGGATTACGGACTTCTGGCCTCTAGAACGGTGCGAGGATACATTTCTGTTGTTTAAAGCCAGAAGTTTGTGGTTATTTGTTACAGCAGCCAAGGAGACAAACGCACCCCTATTTTATACATAAGGAAATGGAGGTGCAAAGCGATGATGTAACCTGTCTGGTCAGCCAGCTGGTGAGGAGCTCAGGCAGATTCGTACCTGGAATAGGGTGTCCCTGGGGCCCAGGCTCTAGAGAGAGACCCCAGTGGCCCAGGGGATGCAGGGTGTGTAGCTGGTCGTGTGGGATGTGAGGGGCTGTTGCCTCAGGGGCATAAGAGTGCCCACCTTGTCCCCGGGCCTGGTGTAGTCCACCGAGCCCCTCCGTGGGCCCCCTGTGAGTCTCTTGATGGTCCCCACCCCTACAGGCCAGTACCTGGCTCAAGTGCCTTTGCCACGAGGAGAATGGTTCGAGCTCCCCAGTGGTGGCAGCCTGAGGCTTCCGGTAGGTTCCAGTCTGGGCTGAAGTCATTTTGAGAATCAGATGTACGGATGATCCTGGGAAGAAAAAGTGAGAGCAGATGGTAGAATTTGACTCTTCCTTAATAAAATCATGACTACAAACCTATTAGGACGAGGTAGGGGACTAAAGGGGAAGCTGGTGTCTTGTACTAGAGGGAATGTGGTTCTTTACCCTCAGGTAATAGAGGCTTAACTTCCTTCTCTAGACAAGCAGGGAAGTAGCCACTGCTCGTGCCCGCCAAGGAAGAACGATGCTTGTGTTCCTTTATGTATTTGTACCTTGGCCTAATTTCCTTGTGGCAGAGACTTCTGGTTGACCCCCAATACTCTGTTCTCCCGTTGTTGTTTTACAATAGAGCCCCTGGCTTATAGCTGGTTACATGGCTTCCCAGAGTAAAGACCATGTTTTCTAGCCTCCCTTGCAGGTAGGTGGTGCATAGGGACTAAGTTCTGGCCAGTGGGATGCAGGAGGAAATGTTGTGCAAGACTTTTGAGAAGCAATCTTAAAGGGTGGGACATGCCTTTCTTCTCTCCCTTCTCTTTCCTGCTGAGCAAAATCCAGTCATAAAAGCTGGAGCCCTTGCAGCCACATTGCATCATTGAGGTGTGAGCCTCATGCTGAAGGTGGTGGAGCAGCAACAGAAAAGATGCCTGGGTCTCCAAAGCATCCTACCAGCCACAGACTACCTATCTTTGATCTTCTTTATATGAGTCCATGACTACTTTGGGTTTTCTGCCACATACACCCTAAACTGATAAACCCTTCATTCGAAAGCACAATTGTAATCACTCTTATTTGTTTTTGCATCATCACAGTGACCTTGCCTGACCTGAGACTCTTTGCCTCCAAATCCACCTAAGACAGCCAGCATTGTTCCTATTCAGAGCCAGAGAAAGCAAAAAGAAGATATAACATGGGGGGTGGGGGAGGAAATGTCCTGGTTCTTCCTCAAATGTGAAATGAAGCAAACCTGCAAAAGTTTTTTTATATAACTTTAAAACCGTGCCCACTATGCCTGTATGCCCCTTTTGTTTATTTACCTGAAGTGCCCTATGGCACAGTTTCAGTTCCAAAAGGGAAGGCTATGTTCAGGTCACATGCAGTCGCTGCTGTTGTGGCACCGATCATGTCTTCACTTGCATGCTCACTTGCTTTGTGTCACAGTGTCTTATATTCCCAGCCACAGGGTAAATTAGCCTGAAGCCTGGGACCATGTCTAAGGCATGTGTTGTGTCCTGAATCGAGCCAGGTATGTGGGCTGCTGCTGTCTTTACGTTTATCAGGATGATGCATGTCAGACCTTTACGAGAACTGCTTTGTCTGCCAATCATCTGCACATTTATATATGGTAGACAAAGTTGCAAGCCTCACTTTGTTTCCTTGCTTTGTTTTCCTTCTCTGGTTTACTCAAAGAAAATTCTACTAATCTTTAGAATTTCTCTTTAAAGTAGTCTTTCATGGCCTTCTCCTCTGTTCTGAGAATCAGATGCAAATACGTTTTCAATTGCAAATTCTGAGCAGCTGAATACTTCTGGCAGAAGCTCCTGTGCTCCTTTGCCTATTCAGACTACTTCAGGGAAATAGCTTTACTCTTTAAAAACTCAAAAATCTTTGTATTATGGTTAAAATTGCCTTCCTCGTGATTATCCTATACAACTTTAACGTCATAATCGACTGGCATAATTAACCACACTTTAACAAATGCATATGGTATTTGCATGCTCTCTGTGGTGGTTTGGAGTTAGGTGTCCCAGAAAACACGTTAGTCTTAATCCATTCCTGTGGGTGTGAGCCCAGTGTAAATAGGACCTGTTGATGGGCTCATTTCAGTTAAGGTGTGGCCCAACCCAATCGGGATGGGTCTTTTTTTAAAAAACTATTTTTATTCACAAATCTTCATACACATATGTTCCATACACGGTGAACAATCAATGGATCACAGTATCTCACATTGTTGTGCATTCATCTCCACGACCGCTTTTTAGAACATTTGCATTACCCGGAAAAAGAAATAAAAAGAAAAAACTCATACATCATAACCCTTAACCCTCCGAAAGGGTTAAGTGAAAGATTGACCACTTGTATTTCCATCTACCCAATTAATTCTACCCTTTGTACCCCCATTATTTATTTATTTTTTATCCATATTTTTTACTCATCTGTCCATACCCTGGATAAAAGGAGCATCACACACAAGGTTTTCACAATCACACAGTCACATTGTAAAAGCTATATAGTTATACAGTCTTCCTCAAGAATTATGGCTACTGGAACACAGTTCAACAGTTTCAGGTACTTCCCTCCAGCCACTCCAATACACCATAAACTAAAAAGGGGCATCTGTATAATGCATAAGAATAACCTCCAGGATAACCTCTCAACCCTTTTTGAAATCTCAGCCATTGAAACTTAATTTTGTCTCATTTTTCTCTTCCCCCTTTTGGTCAAGAAGGCTTTCTCAATCCCTTGATGCTGGGTCCCAGCTCATCCTGGGATTTCTGTTCCACAAATGCCAGGGAGAGTTACACCCTTGGGAGTCATGTCCCATGCAGGGGAGAAACTGAGTTTGCTTAGAGAGAGAGAGTCCACATCTGAGCAATGAAAGAGGTTCTTTGGGGGTGACTCTTAGGCCTAATTCTAAGTAGGCTTAGCCTATCCTTTGCAGGGATAAGTTTCATAGGGGCAAACCCTAAGCTCAAGGGCTCGGCCAATTATTGGTTGTCCCCACTGCTTGCGAGGATATCAGAAATTCTCCAAATGGGGAAATTGAATATTTCTTCCTTTCTCCCCAGTCCCCCAAGGGGACTTTGCAAATGCTTCTTTATCAAAATGGGTCTTAATCCTATCACTGAAGACTTTCTAGAGAAGGCCACAGAGGGAGAAAGCCAGTAGGGAGTGGCAGGAAGCAGGAAGTCAACAGAACTCAGAGGAGAATGACAAAGACACTGCATTGTGCCATTTCCACGTGCCAGAAAAGCCCAGGAACCCCAGGATTCTTGGCCAGCTAGAAGAAACTGCCCTCTGGAGGAAACAATCATTCCAGCCTCTGAAACCATTACATTCTTATTGTTAAGCCAACTGGTTTCATGGTATTTGCAGCTAGGAGACTGAAACACTATCTTATAATTTTTCTTCAAAGTTAGATTAAAAATATATATATATACTATTAGGCTCCTCAACTGTACACTTTAATCTTACAATTTATAACTGAAACAGAAATGAAGTCAGTGCTTCCAAAACAAACCTTTCTGCTTCAAAGATCAGCCAATCTTAACTCAGTTTCTCAGCTTCTAGGTGTGGCAGACCTTTCTTCCTATAGACCTTAGAGAGCTCCTGAACCCTCTACCTGAGCCTTCTCATGATGTTTCGGAAGAAGTTCTCAAAGAAAATGATCATCAGTGGCAGCCCTCATTCCAAAATTATTCCTCTCCGCACATGGAGACCTCCAGCCTCGGGGTGCTGGCATAAGCCTGGGAGGTTGCCACGCAGCCAGTCAATGATAAACCGGGCGAGCTTATTGAGGCAGTCTGTGGGGCATGTTTTAATTTTAGCAGTTCCGCATCAACTAACGTGAAGAATTTTTGGAAGAAAGTAATCTAATTAAAGATGGAAGGCAGTAAAAACGAAACAGAGCCAGGTCTCTTTCGCCTCGCTTGAGGTAAGAATCGGCATGAGTGTCCACACTGAGAATGTCATCAGAAGCAGACATAAAACCCAGGACCTGAGGGCCTGGGAGCACTGGCAGCTCTCAGCGCTGCTGCCACCTTTTATTCCAGCCATACTCTCCACGACAAACCCTCAAAGTTGGTGTCACATCTCTGCAGTCCTCAAGCAGAGGTCTGGGAGCCAAGTGAACCAGAGAAGCCCCACGTTCTGTAAGGGGCAGATATTCATCTAGAAAGGATCTTTCTTATCTCCATGTCAAATCTGGCGAAACCAGTGGCAAAAACCAGAGTAGCAAAAGCATAAAATCTAAATTACTTGAGGCAGAAACTAAATACAGATGGCATCCTTCCTTGCCCTGTCTTTATAGACTATGACCATCTCTTATTGCCACCAACTTAGGTTTGGTTTTGTCTATTGATTGCCTCCAATCACTGTAACAGCGTTCTGTCCTCTTTCCTCAATTCCCCTTTTCTGTCCCCACACTGCTACCAGGATTGTTCTAAAATGGTACTCACCAGGTGTTGTGTGTTGAATTGTGGCCCTGAAAAACTATGTTGACTGAGACGCAAAGGTGGTTCTGGGGTTAGAATTCTCACCTGCTGTGCAGGAGACCTGGGTTCAATTCCCAGCCCACGTGCTTCCCAAAACAAACAAACAAACAAGCAAACAAACGAAATTTAACAAATGTTACCACAATAATGGGATACTCACACGGACAAAGAATGAAGTGTGACCCCGCCGTACAGCGCACACATGCGCATGCACACACACAGACACAGAGAGCCATGTTGAAGCCCTAATCCCCAGTAGCTACAAAGGTGACTTCCTTTGGAAATAGGGTCTTTGAAGATGTCATCAAGTTAACATGAGGCCACCCTGGTATAGGGTGGACTTGAAATTCAGTGACTGTTGTCCTTATAATGAGAGAGAGATTTAGAGGCTCAGGGGGAAGAAGACAATGTGACGAAGGAAGTGGAAATTGGAGTTATGCTGCCACAAGCCAAGGGCCGCCAAGGAATGCTGGTGACTACCAGGAGCTGAGAGAAGCAATAAAGGATCCTTCCCTGCAGGTTTTAGAGGGAGCACTTCCCTACCGACACCTCAGTTTGGACCTTTCAGCCTGTAGAAATATGAAAGAATAAATTTTGGTCGTTTTAACTCACCCAGTTTGTGCTAATTTCTTGAGGCAGCTCTAGAAAACTGAGACACCAGGTTCCTCTACCATGGAAACTCTTTGACAACTTTCAATGGTTTAAGAATAAAATGTAAATCCTTTCTGTAGTGTCTCAAGTCCTGCCTACTCTGGGTCCTGCCTGCTTCTCTGAGCTTTCCCTGCAAGTCTTCCTATCCCCACAACTTTGCTTGTTTTCTAGTGTCAACCCCAAGCTCTTCATGCTGTGTTATGCCTCTAGGCCTTTGTAAAAACTTCCCTTCTGCTGAGTTTTGTCTCCCACCTCTCCCTTCATCTACTTATCTCCTGGCCTCAAACTCCATTTCTGAGAGTCAACAACTCATCAAGCCTTCCCTAACATTTCAGTGCTTCCTCTGGGCAACTTCAGTGTCCAGGCACCTCTATTGGGGAGTTCACCTCGTTGTGTGGTAAATGGGAATTGCTGGGCATCATAAGCAAAAGCATAACAGACTGTGTTTTAGTTTGCTAAAGCTACTGATAATGCAGATACCATAAAATAGGTTGGCTTTTACAATGGGGATTTATTAGTTTACAAGCTTACAGTCCTGAGGCCATGAAAATGTCCAAATCTAGGCATGACCAAGGTGATGACTTCTTCCTGAAGACAGGCTGCCAGCAATCCTGGACTTTTCTGTCACATGGCAAGACACATGGCGGTATCTGCTGGTCTCTCCCTTCTCTTCCAGGTTTTATTGCTTCTAGCATCTGGCTTCAGTGGCTTCCTCTCTGTTTCTGTGGCTTTCTATCTCAGCTTCAGTGACTTCCTCTGTCTTCTGTGTCTTTCTCTGAATTTCATCAACTTATAAAGGACCTCAGTAAGAGGATTAAAACTCACCTGGGGCATGCCTCCACTGAAATAACCTAAGCAAAAGGTTCCACCCACAATTGGTTTACCCCACGGGGATGGATTAGCTTTAAGAACATGATCTTCTGGGGTCCATTCAGCTTTGAACTACCACAGACTGTAGGGAGCCCTGATGTCATTCACCAGGGCTTGGCATGGTGTCTGATATAAATTATACACTCAATAAATATTCATTGATTAAGTGAGTGGATGCACGGCAATATAGAAACAGAATAAAGGAATCACAGTATCTACCTTGTCTACTCCAAGTCCAGGCATCATCGAGTCATCTCCTTTCCCTTCCCTGGGAGTCTCCCATTTCACCCTCTGTCTCCTCCTCTAGCTCCTCGACTCTCCATAGGCCACAGCATCCTGGGAAGCCTCCTGAGAACACACTGGGGCTGATGGGGTAGAGAACATTCTAGAAAGGAACACATCCGTTTCCCTATGCATTCCCATCTAAATTCCTAATATCTCTAACCACATTGGACATTGAGTGAGCTCCATGACAAGAATAGGGAGAAGAGTCAGGAAGGGGGTTGGAAAAGGAGAGAGAAAATATATAATTTTTTGTAGCATCGGCGAAAATAGACTACAGTAAGATGAGGTAATAAAAAAACATTTTCAAATCGGGTGAGGTACAGTTGAATATACAAATAATATAATTTTTTTTAGCTTCCTGTACATGTGCACGGCCTGTTGGCTGTGCATGCTATTCTCCATTTGCTCCTGCGGGTCCAGTCTCTGTTCTGCTCTGTGCCCTGAGGGACAGCCATTGAGGGGCTGCATCGCAGGGTCTCTCTGCACCCTGACTCTGACTTGGGTTAAAACGATGGGAGACACCATTAGCAGCTTAGAGAGAAGAGGGAGAAAGAGTCAAGGTATTCGTCTCCTTTTCTCCCTCTGTTAAGGGTTGGATTGTGTCCCCCTATGAAAGTGACCGTATTTGGAAATAGAGTCTTTGAAGATGTTATAAGAGTTAAGATGATTAGAGTGAGCCCTAATCCAGTATGACTGCTGTCCTCAAAAGAAGAAGACATTTGGAATGAGACAGAGGAGAGAGAATGCCATGTGACAACAGAGGCAGAGAACACTATGGATTGCTGGCGAATGGCTACAGGAAGCCAAGAGAGAAGCATGGAGCAGATTCTTCCCCAGAGGTTTAAGAGGAAGCATGGCCTTGCTGACCTCTTGATTTTGGACTTCTGGCATTCAGGACTCTGGGACATTACATTTCTGCCGTTTTCAGCCACCCAGTTTGTGGTGCTTTGTTAAGGTAGTCCTAGGAAAGAAACTAAGATATCCTTCCTGTCTCCTTGACTTCTGGCAAGGTTCACTTGTCCTATTTTTAACTAAACAAGACAGCATGATGGTACCCACACTTATTTAGAGACTATGGTATCTGTAGCTTTAAGTAAGTGGTCTTTATAAATTTCATGGTCACCAGAACTGAAGAAGCCAGAGAAATCTCTTCTGCAGTGGGTCTCAGCTGGTCTGTTGGGCTACAACTGGATGGTGTCAAGTCAGACGTAATCTGAATTCCCCTTCTGAGACATGGGCCACTCTTATCCACGTGCCCTATGTCAGGCCTCTGTTCCGTCATTCACTGAACAATATTTGTAGGACGCCCAGGACATTTCATCTGTAGCGAAGACTTTGAGCCTGTGATTTCACCCACTGACCATTCCCACACTTTCTTTACTCAATGGCCAAAGTCAAACGTTCTATCCCAAACCCAGATTTCTGTCTCTGCTTTCAGCAGGATCTGTGGGGTTCTTCATTCTCCTGTTTTTAGGTCCAAATTGAAAATGGGAAGTGGAAATTATACATGTAGATAAATAGCTAAGGGATGAAGAGAGAGGACACTCCAGAGATCTGTCTTACCTGGGTCAGGCCCAGTGCTAAGCGTTTCCACATGTATTGCCTAATTTAATCTTCGCAAAAGCCCTTGAGGGAGGAAGCGTTATTTCCTTCATTTCCTAGATAAGAAAACTGATTACTGAGAAGTTACGAAAGGTGCCGGAGGTTATACTAGCTCCTAACTGCCAAGTCAGGATTCAGACAGAGACAGAGAAGCCAGAGCCTTTGTTCTTAACCAGCACACTCTATCACGGTGAGACCCCAGACAAAACTATCATCCTCGCTAAGGCTGAATTTCCTCCCGTGAAAACAAGGGGGCGAAATCAAATCATCTTTATATCCATCCTCCGCTAAAACTGCACGTCCTGGAGGGCTGCTTTACCTGCGTGTACCACCAGGGGGCGCGCAGCCAGCTGTGTGAGCGGGTCTCCAGGCCCTCGCCGCCAGCCCTCCCCAACCGGTGTGGGAACTGAGTGGAAATTCAGCAGTAACTGGTGCAAAGTCACCGAGCTTCCATGTGGCAGAGCCAAGAGGTTAACCAGTTGGTCTGACTCCTGTGGGCATGATATTTCCATTAGCTGCAGCTGCTGCTAGTCTTAGTTGGCAGATGAGACGAGAGACCCTGGGACCTCTCACCACCAGGTCCCATTAGCTCTATTTTAAAGCATTTCTGAAAATGGTGCATTAGAACCGACACTCAAAATAAGCAAAGGTGAAGAAATAGATGCATGCTGTACCAAGATGGATGTTTTTAATCAATGACAGAAAGAATTGCTGTCCACAGCCCACCCAAACCCACGCTTTAAAAACCCCCTTTTGCAACCCTGGACTGGCAGCCTCCATTAGCATGTGTGAAAATAAAATAAACGGAACTTGGCCTGAGAAGATGGAGATATGGTGACAGAAGAAGGAAGCTCCCAGGGTAGGCTCTGGCAGCCTTGGGCAGTGAGAAGTGACAGGAGCTGTCCTGGATGTAGTTGACTCTTCCCTGCCCGTGATAAGCCCTGGAGAGTGGAAGTGGGGCAATGATGCCTGGGGATTTGAGAAGTGCCAGGAAAGGTGGGACAAGGACTCTTCCTTGTTAATATTCTGCCCAAACTGTGCGCGTGCACGCACATATTTCAGCATGTGTGTGGATGTGCATGGTTGCATGTGTGTGCGTGAGTGTGCATGTGCGTGGGCGTGCATGAGTGTGTATTGTGCATGCTTATGTGTGTGTGAGTGTGCGTTTGTATATGTTCATGTCTGTGTGTGCGTGTGTGTGCTTGAGTGTGCATGTTTTTGTGTGTGCAATTGTGCACTAAATAATAAAAAGAGGCAGTGACGGCTAAACATCAAACATTTCCAAGGGCAGAAGGCGCAGTTCAAGGAGGTGAGCAGGGCTATTTCACAAGGGTACAAGGATCCCAAATTCGAGTCGTCGGGTTTCCTCCATCCCTCTGGCTCCTACAGCACTATTCTGGAAAATGCTGTGGGGAGACCTAATAACTCAGCTGTCCTTTATTAAGCCCTGTGGCTGGAGAAGGCAGGCCAGTAATCCACAGTAATGACGAAGGCTTTGGAAAAAGTGATAAAAATGTCTGTTCAAGAGGAGACAATTATGAAGGTCGTTATGCTCATTTAGAACTGAGTTTTCCAAGCCGGATTCTAATTCTCTCTTCCCGGTGGAGGAAAAGAATTCATCTCGGTCTCTGAAATGTAATTTTCGGAAAGATTAAACTGAAATGATTTATTTAGAAGGTCAGTGTGGTTTGAAAAGATGGTTCCACGAGAATGAACAGTATATTGGTCCCTACAGCTAGTTCCCCCCAAACACTCCAAGAGCTCGAAATCAGCCCTGCATCCAGCATCAGCATGCTTGTGGGGAGCAATTAATACTGAGTCAGGCTGCGTACATGTTGGGAGCTGATATGATTTTCATCATTGCATCTCACTATGTGAAGAAATAAGCACTTATGTTAGTTCTAGGTCGATGAGTGTGGCTCCCACATGTTTATGAGCCTGGACTCGTGTCAAGTTGAACAAATAAAATCATACTTGTGGCTCCTTTCGTCCCACCATCTTCCCTTAGATTGTCTGTTCCTCCCCATGAAATGTCAGCTCTCAGAAGCAAAAAGAACAAAGGTGGCCAGAATATTGGCTTAAAGCGAGCTAAGACACCACCTGGTGGCTGTTCACGATAAATCTTTGCCTCAGCTGCAAATTCCTTGCACAAAGGAGCTGGAACTTTTGATTCGTCGGCTGCAGGGAACCTGGCTGCTTTACTTGTGAACGGTGGGGAATGTCCAAACTCCCACAACATGGTCGGCCCCTTTAAAAACTTTTTTCCCCCATTTAAAGTACTTAAAAGGGTGGGCCACGGTGGCTCAGTAGCAGAGTTCTTGCTTGCCATGCTGGAGACTCGATTCGATTCCTGGTCCCTGTCCACATGGGGGGTGGGGAGGAGGTGGGGAGGGGGAAGTGGGGAGGGGGGGAGTACTTAAAAGCCCCCAATTTTATAACAACATCCTAACCGTGCAACCTGGGGACGCAGCTTCCCTCCAAAGTGTCCTTTGGGGTGTAATGCTCTCCTCCCCCTTGAGTTCTTCAAAGGAAAAAGTGCCTGAGGATTCCTGATTCTGTTGTCCATGAAGGTCCCACACCAAGATATTTAAAATATATTTAAAAATATATACAAAAATCCTGTCTATCAGGTTTCTCTTCTCATTTAAACCTTACTTTGCTGACTAAAGATCATTTTTACAAGGCAAATGCAGCACAGATTTAATCTCTTCTAAGTCCAACCTCTCGCCTTGGGCTCCCTCACCACAAGCTGGCCTTTGTCCTTTTGTGTAGATGGCGATGACTAAAGTGACCTTAACTTGATTTTTTTCTTAATTGGTAGCCACAAGGCAAGTCTAACCCTGAGCAAAATTTCCAAGTAGGAGACATTCCTCTTCAGGGTTCCCACCCCTCCCCCACGCCCCCTCCCTCTGGCCCCCTCTCACCCTAGCTTCATAGTAGCCATCTAGGGTATAAAGGATGTGTCTCAGTTTTGAAGAGTCTTACTTGTTAAAGCAGCTCTTTAGGTTTCCCTCTCCTGAAGCCTACAACACATGTATGAGCAAAAGGAAAGGATGTCTAATATTTTAATATGGAGGGGTTGACATGTGAAAGGTGGCTTTGGGCAGTAGATCCTGCTTGAAACCCCTGCTCCGGAGAGAACCCCAACTCTGCGTGCTGGCAAGGCTGGCCCCACAGAAAGGAGCTCGGAGTCTTGGGGCTTTGTGCTCTGTAGAGGGACTCACTTCCGCTGAGATGGGGACCCCAGGGCCCGTGGCCCTTGCCTGGGTGTGCCAAGTAGTCCCTTCACCCCTTCTTTCTCCTGCCACAGTTGGGAGAGCTGTGTTCAGACTTGCCTGTTCTGAAATAAATAGTTGGGCGCTTCATGTTAATTAACAGAAAGAAGATGAAACACGGACCCAGCTTGGAAGGAGTCTTTCACCTCATGAATCGGGGGGTGGGGGTGGCAGGAGGCCAGGGGTGCAGAGGGAGGAATGGGGTGCAACCGCTCAGAAAAAAGGTTTCTAAGGTGCAAATTGGTTTGCTATCCTTGCCTGGGACTAGAAAAGCTAGAAACGAGGGTGATTCTTTGCAACTCACTTGCCTCCACACTTCAGTTAAAGCTGCAGGTGCTCACCGATGCATCCTCCTTTACCAAGCCCCCTACAACCTGTCAATTCACTTGTTTAAAGGGGCTGAAAACACCTGGACTCCACTTACTGGGGGAGAGAAAAGAGTAACTGACAGGATGCCGTGGTATTATTTCGGCCCCTATTAATTCGAACAGTCCCCAAGCACCCCAGTACAGACATTTTCATTGCCACTTGCTTTTCCATTGCTTCCTCCCGTGGCTGCGTGGCAGCTTAGGCTGGGTGGAGGGAACCAGAAGAAAAGGACACCTGCAGAGGGGGGTGGGGGTGAGGGGAAAGCCCCCCACTCCTTGGGGTGGGGGGGTGGAGGGGGTGTCAGGACTCCATCTGGCCTTCAGCCACCCACGGCCCCAGTTTCTGATCTTATCACATCTCAATTTTCACCAACTCCCCCTAAACCCTGGACATGAGCGTTTATCAAATTTACTCAGTTGCTGAAAAAGTTTGACCGAAAAATGATAAGGCATCAGTGCCAAGGCACGACCTTGCGAGCAGGAGGACAGCTGGACTAGAGGTGAGGAGAGCCGGGGGCCACTCCTTGTGTATCCTGGAACGGGCTGCGACTTAAGGGCAGGTCCCTCGACTGCTCTAGAGAATTACAGTCTCAGCCGATACACCCCAGAATCCTTCCAGCCCAACAATCTCTGACTCCCTGGCCTCTGAGCCTTTCAGAGCACAGTCAACACCTGGCCCGTTCAGAACCTAGAAGAGGCAATGGGCTGGGACCCTGCTTTTGTGCAACACACCACAGATCATCACATTCCAAAGCCAGGATTTTCTGGAGCAGCCGCGCCCAGAGAGGGGGCAGGGAACTGCTGACTCGTGCTGAAGTGCTGTTAATAGCATATAGCTAGGAATGCGAAACATTTAAGAAATAGATCATTGGAGAGGCAAAGGAGCACTTCTCTCTGCCTAACAAAGCCTTGCTCTTCCTCAGGTCGTACCTGCCTTGAGTTTCAGGGTATGTTACTCTTCTGTGTTATTTCTGAACAGTGGGAAGAAGCTCATACCTTTGAACTTGGCTTGTTAACCTCAGTCTCTATTCCTGCCTCTTTCCCACAGCTTCACCAGGCGTTTTGTTGGGTTTTGCATGGGAATATGCATGTGTGTTTGGTGAACTCTGAGGGTGTTTGGTTTGCAGGTGTAGACTTGCTGGATGAGGAAGTACAGGAGAAGGTGGGTGGAGTGAGGGTGGAGACCAGGCTTGGCACATCCGAGCAAGCTGGGGAACATTTTGGTGAGTCTATGGGTTCTCGAAGGTTCCCTCTCCTCTGGGTACTTATATCATCCTGGCATGACTCGTGTGGAGTGGGCAGCGAGCGTGGGAACCAGGCCTAAAGTGCAGCAGGTCAATTACTTTGCTTGGTTTGAAATTTTGCTACCTTAGTTGGTGATGGACCATTCTAGGAATGGGTTTAATTGCAAACCTTTCCAAGCCTTCCTCCTCCTGGGGCTGCCTGATCTCTGCTCACACTGGCACAATGAGCTCAGGAAAGCCATTCCTGGGCAGGAGAAAGGCCATGCCTGACCTAATGTACCTTTTCACTCCTCGCTGAGGGTGAGGGAGCTTCTGATGTGCCAGGAAAAGGAGGGAGGGAGGAGAAAGGGGAAAGGGGTGAGGGCATGTTCCTTTGAGGTTCACTTTGTGCTGAGTGACTAAAATGAGGGTGATGTAATGAATAATCTTCAGACTTCCAGCTGCTATAATTCTGTGTGAATAATTCTGATAATGACCCTTTACTCAGCAAGGGTGGCATCCAGATAAGCAGATTGCTAGCGCTTTCCGTCAGCTTAAGAGCACAGAGCACTCGATTGCCATCTGACATGACATAACACACCACCTTGACAGACGCTTCCCTGTTGGACCTGCCGGGGCCGTAGGAGAAGTGATGAAACTGAACCTACCCAGGCTCAGGGCTTGTCCACTTCCTCTGTTCTCCCAGAATGGGTTCCCTTCTCTCCTCCCTGTTGGTGGAGCTAGGTCACATGTGTAGAAATCAGAGGCCCGAGTCTCAAGGAGAGGGAATTAAAAGTATTCTTTCTTGTAGGAGCCTGTGTGAACTGGACGGAGGATATCATCTCAGAGAGGCTGGGCTGTGGTTTATTCGTGCATGAAAAAGTCAAAATGCTAATGCCGTCAGTTTTCTGTGGTCCACATACAATAAAGTTTTGTGTTAGATTTGCCAACATCCCTTTCTTTTATTTTGATAACAGCACCCCCAATTCTCTTTGGGGAATTGCCTGTCCTCCCTTCTCAACCCACGCCGTTAGGGGGTCCTCAGCCACCCTCCTGGCCACAGCGCCCAGGCCTGCCCAGTAAGAGCACCGCTCCTCCTGGGCTCTGTGATTGGTTCCAGCACCCTCCAATCAAGGCCACTCCCAGGACTTTTTGCTGCCATCATTGGGAATTCTATTTGGGCTGGAGTTGCTAAACTAGAATGGTTTATCTGGAGTAGCCAGGGGGCACCTCTGCCAACTTGGGGGAAGAGGCTGGCCAAGAATAATACTGAAGAAAGCAGAATGAAGAGGTGGAGAGAGAGAGAGAAAACAGAGATAGAGAGAGAAAAAAATCAGGATTAATTTCTGGCATCCATTCAAACATTGACTTTGTTTGGAACTGACCCCATAATTTTCAATGATATAATTCAATAAATTCTCTCTCTCTATCTCATTTATTCTCTCCATTTTGGGTTGGGTTTCCAACATTTGCAACTGATAGAGTGAGGACCAATACACAAAGTCCGTATTTTCCAAAGGCCCTGTATTAGGGAACCTATGTGGTCCCCCCCAGGCATGACACTGCCCTCCCTCTGGGCAGGAGGAGATGGGCCAACTTTAGCAGAGGAGCCCTGGTGCCGACAGGGCAGCAGATCCAAATTTGTGCTGACAGTCCCCCCACAGCACCCCTCCTCATTTCTCTCTTCATTTTTTCCTTCTGGTCTTCTACTTTCTTTTTCCCCTTTCCTTTTCTCCTCCCTCTTTCTCACTTGTACCTAGCATTTGGAAAGATTTAAAAATTCTCTTTTGCCAGAAAGAACAGAAGAGCTAAAAGATGATGGGTACAAGGACACAAGAACAGCTGGAAGAGGGGTTACACTGGCCAAATCTGGAAACAACTTGTGCACCAAAATCATTAAGGACACTAAGGAATTACAGACTGTTGAAAAAATAGGAGTCCATGAGTCCATACTGATGACAAATAAGTAGATGATAAATAGACAGATGAATGATCGATTAGATAGATAGATGATAGAGAGCTAGAAAAAGGATATGGGTAAATAGGCAAAGATAAATAAATGGAAGAAAAGAAAGAGCTTTTGCTTATAGTAGAATGTTGAGTGCCAGCCAGTAAATGTGGAAGAAATGCTTGGGTTGAAAAAAATCATCATTTAAAAAAAACCATCCTAGTGAAGATTTGTATAGACAGGAATAATCATGTATTAGGGTGCTCAATTTAGGGGGGTCATTTTGATGAGGAGCAGGACATTTGCATGTGGTGGTGATTTGAAGGTATGTACCCACAGAAAAGCATGTTCTTAAAGTTAATCCATACCTGTGGGTGTGGACCCATTGTAAGTAGGATTTTTTGATGAGGCTGCTTGAGTTAAGGTGTGACCTGCCTCTTTCAGGATTGGTCTTAATCCTCTTCTGGAGTCTTTTATAAGAGAATGAAATTCTGACAAAGAGAGAGAGAAAAGCCATGGAAGAAAGATGCTGAACACAATGAAACCAAAGAGGAAGGGGAGAGAGCAACAGATGCCGCCATATGCCTTACCACATGACAGAGGAGTGCAGGATTGCTGGCAGCCAGTCTTTGGAAAGAAAGCATCACCTTGATGATGCTTTAATTTGGATATTTTTCTCAGCCTCAAAACTGTAAGCTAATATATCCCAATTACTAAGCCAACCTATTAATGTTATCTGCTTTCAGATGCCTAGGAAACTAAAATACTTAGTCTTTTTTAAAAATGTTTTTTTAATTGTGAAAAACAATATACACACAAAAAAGTAACAAATTTCCAAACACATTTTAACAGGCAGTCATACAACAGATTTCAAAGTTTGGTATGGTTTACAGTTCCACGACTTTTCATTTTCTCTTCTAGCTGCACCAAGACACTGGAAATACCAATATATTGATTCAGCAGTCACATTCATTTGTTAAATCCTATCTTCTCTATTATACTCTTCCTTCTCTTTCTTTTTTCTTTTTTTGTGAAAAACAGCATATATACAAAAAAGCAATAAATTTCAGAGTACATTGCAACAACTAGCTGTAGAACGGATTTCAGAGTCTGGTAAACATAGTTAGTCTTAAATTACCTCTCCAAAGAAATTCATAAATTACAAGGGGAAGCAGAGAAACTCTCTAATGGGAAACTCAGACCATGGTTGGATCAGGTGATCAAAATTAACATCAGCAATGAGGGACAGATGGACATCTCGTACCTTCAGATGTGATGCCCCAAGAAGGACACATGACTTTTTTTATTAAAAAAAATTTTTTTTTAATTTTGCCAAAGATAGTTTATTCATCCTAAGAGGAATTCTGATCAAAATGTTTGTTCATTCACATTACAGTTATTTGACCAATAATTTTGTGCATCTATCATTTTATGTACATGTGCTTATATTAAAGCTGTTGTCTATTAATGGAGTTTTTAAAATTAATTTATTTATTAATTTAAAAAAGTTTAACAATAAATGAACAAAAACATTAACATATGATCATTCCGTTCTACATATACAATCGGTAATTCACAATATCATCACACAGTTGCACATTCATAATTTCTTAGAACATTTGCATCAATCCAGAAAAAGAAACAAAAAGACAACAGAAAAAGAAATAAAATGAAAACAGGAAAAAAAAAAAGACTATACATACCATATCTCTCACCCCTTGCCTCCACTGACCACGAGCACTTCAAACTAAATTTACTTTACCATTTGTTCCCCCTATTATTTATTTTTATTCCATATGTTCTACTTGTCCATTGACAAGGTAGATAAAAGGAGCATCAGACACAAGGTTTTCACAATCACACAGTCACATTGTGACAGCTGTATCATTATACAATCATCTTCAAGAAACATGGCTGTGGAACACAGCTCCACACCCTTAGGCAGCGCCCTCCAAAGACACAGGACTTTTGAAGTATCCCAGCACAAACTGAATCTAACGATGGGGACCATAGACAAACCACAAATGAGGAAAATTCTATTTTTAAAAAGAGCATCTGTAGCTTTTAGAAACAGCGATGTCATAGAAGATGAAGAAAAGTTATGGAAGTGTTTCAGAATAAGGGAGACTTAAAAATGCACCAATTAAATGCAACCCCTGATCCTGTATTGGAAGGGGGGATGCTATAAAAAGCATTATTGGGCCAATTAAGAAAATTGGAGTACAGAGATAGATTAGGTAAAAAAATAGCATCAATGTTAAATTTACTGAAGTTGATGACTTTGTTATGGTTATGCAAGAAAATAACATTATTCTTAGGAAATATACATTGAAGTATTTACAAGTAGAGGGCCTTGATACATGCCACTCTCATATGGTTGGGGGAAAAAGATAAATGATAGATAGATAGATAATGAAATTGATGATTAGATAGATGGGAGATGATAGATAATAAATTAGATAGAAGAGAGAGAGATACAGAAAAAGAAGAAAGCATAAACAATAAAATGGGCATTAGGTAAATCTGGTTAAAGGGCATATGAGTTGTATTAGAAAGTATTTTATTCCTATAACTTTTCTGTAAGGTTGAAATTATTTCCAAAAAATGTTTTTTAAAAAGCTTGGCTGTTTTGTTTTTTAAGATGTTGGTGCCTGGTGCAGGGCTGGTTTCATTTAGGGGCAACAGTTCCCACCAGCTCCTCACTTCACTGCACAGCACCCGCCCTGCCTCTCCCAGGCCCTGCGGTTACTACAAGAGCAGCACGTGAGACTACTTTCCACATGGATTGGCATTTTTGTCAAGTGGAATTTAATCTCCCCCAATCAGAAGGATTATTTTGGATAAGCCTTTGAAATTATTAATTAAAATGTTAATGCCTAATTGCCATTATTTTCGTTTATAAAAATTCTCTCAGAGGCCTGGGGTGGTGCACTGCCCTTTGCCTGCTCCCCCTGCTGCTTAGGCCATGTTCAACTCAACTCCAGGGCCTTGAATCATATTTCTGTCTGTGCCTGAGGACCTCTCTGAAGGTGGGCAGATGAGGTTAAAGAAAAGAAGCATTTTATGACACAACCCAGCTTAAGAGGAGACCGAATCTTTTGGACTGAATAGCTTTGTGATCTCTAGTACCTGCAAGGCCCTTCAGTGAAGAAGAATAAGATTTGGTCATTGTCCTCAAGGATCTTATATCTAAATGAAAAAAACAAGAAAACATGCAAAAAGGTAGTGAATGGTAGGTGTACTAATAGCTCCTCACGTGGGAATCTTAATCAGGCAATGGAAATTATCGCCTCAATGAGTAGAACTGATAATAAAGACTCCAAGAGTTCAGAAAAGGAAAAGATCCCTGTTGGTGGAGTGGGTTGGATGCTGGTTCATGGAATGAGGCAGTGATGCTGTATGCTGGTTTGGATCTTGTGGACCCCAGAAAAACCATGTCCTCATTCAGTATTGTTGGGTGGGAGCTGTTTGATTGTCATGGAGATGTGACCCACCCAACTGTGCATGGTAACTTTTGATTAGATGGTTTCCATGGAGATGTGTCTCTACCCATTCAAGATGTGGTTGCTTACTGGAGCCCTTTAAGAGAGAACCATTTCAGGAAAAAAAAAAAAAGTTTTAGAGCCCACGCAGCCAGAGACCTTTGGAGATGAGGAAGGAAAACGTTCTAGTTTTGTGAAACAAGAAGCCAGGAGAGAAAGCTAGCAGGTGTCACCATGTGCCTTTCTAGGTGAGAGAGAAACCCTGAACGTCATCGGCCTTCTTGAACCAAGGTATCTTTCCCTGAGTGCCTTAGATTGGGCATTTCTATAGCCTTGCTTTAATTTGGACATTTTTACAGCTTTAGAACATGTTAACTTGCAACTGAACAAACTCCTCTTTTCAAAAGCTGTTCTGTTTCTGGTATATCGCATTCCAGCAGCTATCAAATTAGAATAGGCTGGGACGAAGAAAGATGGGTAGAATTTAATGTAGGAGAACAGAGGTTTCTGAGAGAGTAAAACCTTGTGACCCATAATATGGAGATGAGAAAGCTCAGGCCTGTTCAGAAGAGACAATGAATGGGCCAGTTTGTTAAGAGTACAAGGTTTTGGTAGAAGATTTAGAGGTAGGTGTGCTGGTTTGAAAGGATGTATGCCCCCCTAGAAAAGCCATGTTTTAATCAAAATCCCATTTCATAAAGGTAGAATAATCCCTATTCAATACTGTATGTTTGAAATTGTAATCAGATCATCTCCCTGGATGATGTGATTTAATGAAGAGTGGTTGTTAAGCTGGATTAGGTGATGACATGTCTCTACTCATTTGGGTGGGTCTTGATTGGTTTATTGGAGTCCTATAAAAGAGGAAACGTTTTGGAGAATGGAAGATTTGGACAGAGTGGAGAATGCTGCAGCACCATGAAGCAGAGAATCCACAGTCGGTGACCTTTGGAAAATGCTTCCTGGGGAGCTTCATGAAACAGGAAGCCAGGAGAAGAAGCTGGCAGATGATGCCATGTTTGCCATGTGCCCTTCCAGATGAGAGAAACTCTGTGTTTGCTATGTGCTCTTCCACTTGTGAGAGAAACCCTGAACTTCATCGGCCTTCTTGAACCAAGGTATCTTTCCCTGAATGCCTTTGATTGGACATTTCTATAGACTTGTTTTAATTGGGACATTTTCTCGGCCTTAGAACTGTAAACTAGCAACTTATTAAATTCCCCTTTTTAATAGCCATTCTGTTTCTGGTATATTGCATTCCGGCAGCTAGCAAACTAGAACAGTAAGCTTCTTTAAGTATGTTGGTAATGAATTATCCAGGCCCCCTGAGTACCAGTGGCTAGGCTTAGTGGCTGGTGGAGAATCAGAGAAAAGGCCTTGGAAGAGAGGCAGGAAGTAGAGGCTATTGACCATTAGAACTCATTTATTGAGCACCTATTATATATCAGGTTTTTTTTTTTTTAACTTTTTTTATTGCAACATATATACAAAAAAGCAATACATTTCAGTGTACATTTTAACAAGTAGTTCTGGAACAGATTTCATGGTTTGGTATGGGTTACAGTTCCCTAATTTCAGGTTTTCTCTTCTAGCACCTCCAGGACACTGGAGACTGACAAAATTTGTCAATATATTGATTCAACAGTCATACTCATTTGTTAAATCCTATCATCTCTGTTATACTCCTTCTCTTTAAGTAACATATACCCTGAAAGCAATACATTCCAAAGTACATAGCAACAAATAGTTGTAGAACAGATTTCACAGTTTGGTATGAGTCACAATTCCACAATATTAGGTTTTTATTTCTAGCTGCTCAAAGGTGCTGGAGGCTAAAAGAAATATCAATAAAATGATTCAGCACTCACTTGTTAAACCCACCTTTCTCTGTATAATTCCACCATCACCTCTGATCTTTCTCACACTCTGTAGGGGATTTGGGCTATGCCCATTCTAACTTTTCTTTTTTTCTCTTTCCACTTTTTTAATTGTATAGTATAACATATATACAAAGCAAAGAAATAAAAAAGCAATAGTTTTCAAAGCATTCTTCAAAAAGTGGTTACAGAGGGCGGGCCACGGTGGCTCAGCAGGTAAGAATGCTTGCCTGCCACACCCGGGGACCCGGGTTTGATTCCCGGTGCCTGTCCAAGTTAAAAAAAAAAAAAAAGTGGTTACAGAATAGAACCCAGAATTTCTCATGGGCTACCATATGATTCTCATATTTTCCCTTCTAGCTGCTCCAGGATATGGGAGGCTAGAGGCTTAATTATTTTTTATTATCACACTTGGTTTTTTTCCTTCTTTTTTTTGTGAACAATAACATATACAAAAAAGTTATAAATTTCCAAGCACAGCACCACAATTAGTTGTAGAACATATTTCAGACTTTGACATGGGTTACAATTTCACAATTTTAGGTTTTTACTTCTAGCTGCTCTAAAATACTGGAGACTAAAAGAGGTATCAATTTAATGATTCAGCATTCATATTCATTTGTTAAGTCCTATCTTCTATGTATAATTCCACCATCAACTTTGATCTTTCCATACTTCTCTTTGGGGTTATTTGGGCTATGGCAATTCTAAATTTTTGATATTGGAAGGGTCTGTCACTAATATGGGGGTAAGGAGATGGAACTTATCTGATGTTCTGGAGAGGCTGGGCTAGGTTTCAGGACTTATCTGGACCGGGGACCCATCTGGAGGTTGTAGGTTTCTGGGAAGTTACTCTAGTGCACAGAACCCTTGTGTGAAATCTTGCATATTGCCCTAGGTGTTCTTTAGGATTGGCTGGAATGGTCCTGGTTGGGGCTTGGCAGGTTATGATAGGCAGCAAGTTCTACCTGAAGCTCGCGTAAGAGCAACCTCCAGAGTTGCCTCTTGACTCTATTGGAACTCTCTCTGCCACTGACATTTTATTAATTACACTGCTTTTCCCCCTTTTGGTCAGGATATAATTGTTGATCCCATGGTACCAAGTCTGGGTTCATCCCTGGGAGTCATCTCCTACATCGCCAGGGAGACTTTCACCCCTGGATGTCATGTCCCACATAGTGGGGAGGGCAGTGATTTCACTTTGGACTTAGACTTGGGCTTAGAGAGACTGAGGCCACATCTGAGCAACAACAGAGGTCCTCAGAAGTAACTCTTAGGCATGCCTATAGGTAGTCTAAGCTTCTCCACTACCTAATAAGCTTCACAAGAGTAAGCCTCATGATCAAGGGCATGGCCTATTGATTTGGGTGTCCCTAAAGTTTGGCACAGTAGCGGGGGATTCCCTGATGGTAAGGTTTAATAGTTGCATAGTCTTTCTCCCCTCCCTCAGGGGACTTGGCCAATACTTTTTGATTATCTGCTTAATATACACTAAGATGTTTCCAGGCATTTAATCTATGCAGGATTAAAGGAACTCTTTCTTGTTCTGTGCTCCCTGTGTTTCAGTTGTTCAAATGAGCTATACAGATAGGTTGAACTAGATTATGAACTATAGAAAATTTCAATTCCAGATCAAATAAACCTTTCTTCCATTGGTCTCAAAGAGTATGTGTGGTCCTAAAATACAGACACTGTCTTCCTTACACCTGTGTTCTGAATTACTTTAACCCCAACCTGTTTGGCTTGTTCTTATCTCTAAATATCAGGTTATATATATAAAACAGCCTCTCAAAATCCAGAAATAATAATCACCGGTCCGGACTTAATGTTTCTGCTCTAAAAGCTTACTGTCTAGGCCCCTATTTTCTTATAAGCATTTTCTAAAGGTGACCGTACCATTGTTATTTTTTTATTTCTGGCTTATTTTGTCTCACCAAATGTCCTACTTGTTCATTCACATTATTGCATGTCTCACAACATTCTTCCTTTTTGTAGCAGCCTTCTTTGTCTCTTATGATGTTTTTACATTTAAAGTCTATTTTGTCCGATATTAGTATAGCTACTCCAGCTTTCTTTTG